>JAUMHH010147390.1:0-20256 GCA_032359455.1 Chlamys rubida | reverse complement strand
CAATAGCATTTTCCCATAGATTTGGATACACGCATTGAGATAGGGACATATTAAACAATAATAATAGAGGTTTACAAACTGTTTTTGCTGTATTTCTTAGCATATGGTGACTTATATCATCTATACCTGGCTGGGGCTTTTCCTCAATTTTAAAATCTGAAGAACATCAACTATTTCTATTTCTATTTCAACAATTTAAATGTTTAGACTTAAAAGATTCATTAGTTGTGGGTTCTACATTAAGGATTCCGTTTTCATCATTTGGATCAGATATGGAGCAAAAATGATAAAAATGATGTTGTTTTCAGCACTACTTTAAGAGTAAGAATCGTTTTTTTCTTACGTTTGACCATTATCCACGAATTTACGGTGTGAAAATTGTTTTCAAAACAAACATTGAATCACACTGCAAAAATCTATCTTTATTGCTTAGGTAACGATAGTAATCTCCTAACATACTTTTTTGAAAATTTCAATAAAAATACCTAATAGTTTCAAAGGGCCTACATAGCAACCAACTCCAGCCAGAAATCTGAGAATTGCGTATGTATAATCGTTCGGTGACCAGGTAATGCATATGTAAGGTGTGCTAATGAATAACAGTATGATACAGGCTATGGGCTTTCTGCCAAATATGTATAAAGAGAATCAAAAGACATTCATTTTTTTATGGTAATTAACCATGACGTATTATTAAAAATGTTTGAAATACTATATATTTTTTTTCAGAAGTGTTTGATATACAAATTATGTAAACACATCAGCCAGAACTCTGAGAATGGCGTTTGTATAACCGTTCGGTGACCATGCAGGTAATGCAGATGTGAGGTATGCTTATGAATAACAGTATGATACAGGTTATGGGGTTCCTTCCAAATCTGTATAAAGAGAACAAAAAGACATTCATTTTCTATAGTAATAATGCTAGAAATGGTAATTTTACATCTCATATGTGTTAAATTTATTATAATGTAAAAAAAGTAATAGATATACATCGAGGGAAATATATTTGAACGGTGAAAGTTAAAAGATAAATAACAGTAAATCGAAAGATGAAATTAAGACACACACAGGTGATCGAACGTAGACAAACTTATAGAAGCATGACAATATATTAATTTCTTTTATGTCAGCAATTTCATACTTACACTAATAAAAAAGATGCATGCTTACTGTTTGTGTACCAAGATAAAGCTACGTGTAATTTTACGTATCATCCAATGTTAGGATCATAACTTCTAGCCATAAGGGAAATAGTTTACTGGACGTAACACACTACCACCATGAAAAACCACACTTTTCGTATGTATAGTGTTACCCACCTTAGAATGCATATTTCGTTGAGTGCTTATCGTAGCCTTCATAATACTTACGATTCAGCTGATGGGCCACCTATCAATGAACTAAGTAACGTCCCAAAGTAAAATACCATGTTGATATGAGATTTCATTAGTGCTTTGTCACAAACTAAATCATACTACAACGAAAAAAATAATTAAGTATCAACAAATTTAAAGAGATAAGTAGCAATTGGAAATCAAAGCGCATTTTTTGTATAATTCGAAAAAAATATTTTAGCGAAAATTTGTAATAAATTAATTATCACGATCGAGTAAGTTTGTTTGTAACAATATTTACCCGTGAAACATAATTTTTTTTTTATGAAAAGACGATGAGATAAATCAATTCTCTATAGTTTAACTGATTACAGTAGTGAAATATTATAGCATATATTTCTTGACACTTAGCACGTTATACAGTAATATACAGTTACTTTTAAGTACCTACCTATGGTCGTGTTAACCAAGGATGAAGACAGGGATCATACTAGACATGGAATATATTATGTACATATAAACACTTTTTTTTTAATTACCAATGCTTGTTAAAACGTCATCAAATTCCATAGTATTACTCTTTTCCATACTTTTGAGTACCCTCTGAATTAAAAAGATAAAAAAAATCACAATATTTTAACAATTTGCATAGCTCTCGCCTTAATGTGATCATGCAAGATAATCTTTATCCATGTACTATACTCATTCTCACTAGTGTTGTCTTTAATAAGGTAAGCAAACGGAGTGTAAATACAGTAAAGAATGGCTATGTAAATGAAATGACTACATAACCAGAACTAAAGATGTATCTTTTTTAACTGTCGAAGTCTCGAGGAAGCATATATTTATTTTCGCTCTAATTAAATTACAATGACTAATATGTCCCATATAACCGTACTAAATGAAGTGAGTGGAATAACATGTAAACCATCGAGTTTTCGGGGAAATTGTTTGTTTTTCTATGAACAACAATATTGTAGTTTTAGGCAATATACAAGATGAATTTTATTGACAATATCTTACTCACGGAAAACAAATTTCAGAAATCTGCAATTTGTTGGTTGTTATTTGGCGTTAGGGAAGCATGGATAATAAATTTGTCTAAAACATTCGGCAGAGGATCTGGCTGTACCCCATTCTATTGTTCCACAGAAGGAATTAACTATACTAATTATCCAACCACATTTCGTATGAAAGAGTCTTATCATAATACACGAGTGTTCAAAATGTGTTCTCAAATACATGAAGAGATGGGAATTTAGTGGTAATGTAAGAAATTTTGGTTTATAAAAAGGGTATCAATTTATAAATCCAACCACATTACATATAAAATACGTTTGGGTATTAAAAGGGTATCAATTTAATACATGTATATCCATTTACTTTCCTATATTGGCTTCTAGATTGTGATTGTACATGGTTACTTAAATCAATCATATGCTTTTTTTTAATAGGATGAACTGAAAAAACATTCTTAAATTGTCTGAAATTTACACATATTTGCGAATAGATTAACTAAGTAAAACAGCAGTTATAATTCATGTTTTCCAACTAGGTGCAACGATTGTTCATGTTGATAAATATGTTCAAGTACACGTAATGTAGGGTAATCAAATCATTATTTGTACATATGAACACGCAATTTATGTGCTGTAGGTTGTTCAGACTACATGCAATTTAACCTTATTTTCGATACATCAATCGTCAAAATGTTGAATAAATACCTGAGAATAACGTCAAATGTTACTTACCTTGATATATACTACGCAGTACATTGGATAGCAGTCAACATATTCACCATACCGATACATGATAGCTGATAGCTATGCTAGCATGGTCAAATAAAAACATGTATATAATTATGTCATTATACACGGCGTGAATTCGGTAGCTATTTTACATATTTACAGATTTAGTGACAATACGCCATTTAAAACGACAGACCTAAATAACATTAGTGACTAGCACAAGACGCGCGTGTACACTAATATTACTCTCAGCTTCATGTACAGATAGTTTCGAATGATAAAATACATTTTTATTAAAAATTAGTTTCGATATACTTTTTTTTTATTTTATTGATTCAATTTACCATTTTATTGGTTCAATGTATATCAAGGTACCCGCTCCACTGTAAAATGGATTGCTTAAGATAGAAAAAATAAGATTTTTCTCTTTATATTGTAATGACTCGAACACGGTTTTCTTTCAGTTTTAAATTTTATTGCTGAATACTAGAAGTGCACAACAAAATGTAAAAAAAACAATATACAGAGACGGAATAACAAGGTATTTATACATGAAACAGTCAGTGGCGGATATTCCATCAAAGGGAATGAATACATACACCATGCATGTATACAACACATTGAAAGGATCATGTCTCGTTTAGTCCATTGGTAAAAGTACTTTTTATTCCAGGAAAATACCACATACTAAATCCTTATGGCACATGTAGTACCAGTCCGGGGTGATGCCACTCGAACGGTACCCGCTCCACTGATGATTACCAAACATATTTAGCAAAGTAAATGACGACAAAACAAAAAGGACAAATATTCCCGAGTGTTTTTCAATGGCCAAATTTAACTAAAAATTCTTCTTCAGGCCGGTTACACCTTTACGTTGAACAGGACGGACATTTCCAAATACACTGAGGGCCACACTTCCTTCCTCATCCGTTTCCATGTTCTGCAAGATTGTAAACGACTGGAAAGAGAAGAGAAAATTACTTTAGCAAGACACATAAAAAAGGCAAGAAATCCTAGAAGGATAGTGGCGCCCACTATCGTACCATCACCATAATATTAGTTTCTCTCTGTTGGATTAAGTAATGCAAACAGTAAATCATCTTGTGGTAATTTTTTACCAAAACTTCATACTACTGTGTATGACATTGTTTGTTCAAAATGTTTCTTGCGCCGAATTATTATCAGTCCGCGGCTTTCATTTTCTGCATGTGTCTATTATTTTTGCTTTGTTAAAAATATATGATAAAAATTACATCAAAGCGCTATCTGTAATTATTTGTATTCTGAACACACAGTGTGTTGAGATTTATTCGATTAATACTTAATGCCCATTTAAACTGTTGAATTAGAACATTATTATATAAAACATGAAGCGAGACAATAATTGACATAAGATTTGTTTTGTTTTACGTCATATTAACAGCTAAGGCCATTTAAAGACGCGCCAGGTTTCTGTGGAGGAGGAAAACTGGAGTGTCCGGAGAAAACCCAGCGACCTGAGGCCAGTACCTGGCGACAGCCCCAGGTAGACCTCGATCCAACAACCTAATGGTTGATGGTTAGTGGTAGTAGATGGTCAGACGCCTTAACCACTCGGCCACCACGACCCCAAAACCATAAGGCGATGCGATTATACAAAATAAAAACAAATACAACAGCCGTTGACGCTGTTGCTGGTTTTGATATCACGGTTTCAATAAGACTCATTTATCTGTTGAATATAAGCATAATAATGTGTTACCTTACGGCAGATGGTGATGGGCGTCTCAAACAAGATCCATCGGACAATTTCACTACACGGTGGCGTGGTCACCGATCCTCGATATGTGTAGTAACGTCTGTTGGGATAGAAGCGGGCGGGGTTTATGTAACCTTGTTCTGTAAATGAACAAAAGTAAATTGTTCAATCATGTGTTCTCCAAAGGAAGCAAACAACTTATTAAGTTTCATAAAATAAGATTCTTGAATTCTTCCTTTCTCGACAAAGAATCGATCCAACCGCTTATTTATGTACATTTACGTAAAAAGCTGCCGTCCCATTGGATTTAAATTTAGAAACGCTGTAAAACTACATATATATATATATTTATATAAGTTTTATTGATTACTTTGAAGCACGTGAAAATGTATCTAGTCACCTGCCCGACCACGTGGGTTTTATCCAGGTTTCCTCCCATATGAAACTCCTTGCGCGTAGACGAGTGATTAATGTAAGATAACATACAACTTGTATCGCATCTGTTGTAAATAAATAAAGTTAAATTTTAGACAGATTGATTTAGAATATTATCTAGAGCTCAGGTACTCACTGGTTTCGTCTACATCCTTGATACGAGATACGTATTGCTGAATGATTCTATCTGTTTCTCCTTGGCAGTCTTCTATCACCTTTTCAAGGTAAAATAACATCATATATTATCATTGATTTTAAATGAGCTTGGTCAAATTACGTAACTTTCTATTTCAACGATTAATATGTGTACTATTTATCAAGATATCGTCAAACGTTGCTTCCCTGTAACTATAGCCCTAGTTTAACCCTCCGTACTACCATTCTCGTCGAAAACAACCATTTTGAGCATGATTTTAAAAAAATGTGGGCTTGCTTTTGGATTTAAAAATCAATTACTTGGACGGCGAAAAGAAAATGATGTGCTTTCTTAGGTGTTTATTTATTGTTTAAAGATTAAGGAACACGACATCTTAATGCTAAATAGCAACATACACTGAAGAAAATAGCGACGACTGCAAGTCCATTGGGATCCCGTAGCGCGGCCGATAGAGTAGGTGTGAAGCCATCTCTCTTCCAGTGGACCAGGTGAACCTTTTGATGGATACAAATAATTAAATTACAAAAACAAATCTTTTGAAAAATACGAATTTCCAGCTATGCTACAACTCACTTTGGAAAAAAATGTGTGAAATCAGGGACAATTTTAACGCAATTTGAAGAAAAAAAGTAGCACATGGCTAATACAGATTTAACCAGCGATAGGCGACAGTTTGACTGGGCGAACTGGGCGAAATGCTCCCGGTATACAGTAGTTACCTCTCCATAAACATTCGCGTGGTTCGATAGTATGTGCTCTGGACCATTATTACTGCTAGCACCAATATGGAAATGGAGATCACAAAAGACAAAATCATTCGTTACAAGCTCTGGCACGTTCTTCAGAATGAGTTCGTTGTTAGATCCAGGGTCTGGTATGAATTGAGGAGCGTGCCCTGCAATATAGGTCCGAATAAGGAGTTTAAAATATGATAAATAAATACACGTTATTATTACATAAACGTAACATATTTGGTGAATATGTCATATATTGTGACGTCATAAAAGACGAATGAAATGCGATGTTATTTTATATGATAGCTTCTATAGAATAGACTTTACATTACAACTATCGCACGATAATAGGATATGACGTGAGATCAGGACGACGGGGACATTCATGTGAACAAAAGATTCACAGCTGAATTATACGGATGTGTTCTTTTGTTAGTAACATAACATGCTGTCACAGAAATGTCGAAGATTTTGGCAAGAGCTCATCAGTACTCTATATAATACGGACTATAACGGACCGCATGGTCAACATCCGGGTACTTTGTACTTGTGCAGCCATCTTGAATAAACATGCTGAATGGTATCTGACGGTCTTACGAGTTTTGCCCAACAGCCTGAGAACCCTCAATCCCTGCCCAACTTAACAATGAATAAAAACCTCTAAATGAAATTGTCTGTTCATCTATTAAAGTTAGAAGCCTGTGTAGAAATGAGTTTCAGAGTTGCGATTGGTTGCCGAGGGGAAAAAGAGGCGGCCCAGAAAAAGAGTGGTAAACGGAAGGCACCGTCTCACCCCAACCTGATCTCAGAAATGGTAACAGCGGCTGGATAAAAAAATGCGGATTCCGGTACAGAGAAACAACAAAACGATACTCCATAACCAAACCTCTAAGGATACTCTTCGTACCCAGACGTATTATGGTTGTGACAGTGCTGGATCGGATACCGTCTCCGTTGATACATATCTTGCTGCAAAAAGTGTAGGAAAAAGTCACAAATACATGTATAACTAAGCCAAAAGGGCGAAAAAGACTTCAAGAAATAAATAAATCCGTGCTGAGTTCTTATTCCATATTATTGAACTAAGAATCAAATGAAATTTCAGCAAATAACATAGATATATCAAGAAACTATAAATAGAGAACTGATATAATGGGATGTGTAACGTAGGACGAACAGCGGAATTAATCGTATCACTAACCAACAAATAACAAACATCAATATTCACAATTAATTAAATATAATGTACAATTACCACACTAATGACAATATACAATAATGACGATATTTACAAAGCTCACTCTCAAACACACTCCTCGCATACATAATACTAGAAATAATTACACAAGGTAACTACAGTCTCTGTCACCACTCCACGAAGGAAATGTCCACACAGGTTCCAAAAAAATAAATATCAAAGACGCTTTGGAATGTCCACACAGGTTTCCAAAATATCAATGAGAGATTATATGGAATGTCATCACAGGTTGCCATGGATCCACACAGGATCTGATGTATCAACGCAAAGTATCCACATCGGATTAAGGGTAATGTCCACAAACACTGAGTTCAAGCATAACCGCTTTCCATTCCAAACAGCTCCCACCATGAAGAATTAAGAACTGGTCCTGTGACTGACCAAGTCTGGTGCTCTTCGCAGGTTTGTGGACTGCTCTTCTATCCCGACATGGTTTGCACAGTCTATGTCTGTGCCTTAACCACGTATATGGACTTTCGGACGGTTAAATGGATTAATTGTCTAAAACACATTCTGTATCAGTGTCGCACATGGCTGACCCCTACTCACCGTCCTGTCGGTCTCATCTACGGTGGCCTAGTCGCGTCACACATATACACAAAACATACACAAAACATGACAAACTTACATAGCGAATGTGACAGAATGAAATACCGGTAAAAGTTTGAGGGAAAAAAATCCAGCACGCGTTATAGACTATTATCTGTACGAAATGAAACACTGAATTGGCGGTAATATTTCGCGAGGGTTTTATTTTAAACACAAGCGAATTAACACACCACTGACGTTATGGAGAGGTAAATGTATTGCTACCCGATTGGAGTATAACTGAATACCGTTACTTGACTTTAAAGTATATTTTAATTAATTCAAGTAGAAGGAAGCTCATTAAATATATCCCTATATCAGGAGACATTGTGTGATAACAGTGACTTTTGCTGGACAACTGTCAGTAAAGTAAAACAACACAAAACTGACCAAGGCATATGTGTGCACAGCGAAATGTTTCCCCCGCGAATATGTTCCGGAAACGAAAATGCGAATACTGAACCTGCGAATTTAAACCGCTATTCATTATTAAATAAAACCTGTAGAAATAATCTCTTTGGCCAGAGCAACTTATTACCGTTATTCCTGAACACGCCCATTATTCGATGCGGTCGTTCGTAGGACAGGTCTGTAATCTGTATTCTCTTTGCCGTATTGGTTGCGATCATGACAGGGCTTTGCTGACTTCCCGTTTTACATGAAGTGATCATTTCATCAAATGATCCCCATCTTCTAGGACCTTAAACAGAAAATTAACAATTTATCACCAACAGTACAAAATGCGACATTTGTCAATTTATGTAGGATATTTATAGAAACACATTATATGGGTGGTGACATGATCCCATCAACAGCAGATGTACCAAATGGCAAGGCAATGAATTTGATCAATTCAGTCTTTAATTAGATCGTTTGATATGACGTTTTCACCTCAAATCCGTTGAAAGGTTTTATTTCTTTCCGAAGTGCTGTTTTATAGTTCCGTGATAATAGATATTTTTGACTAAAAGTTGTTCCGGCACCCGGCCACTACACATACACTGATTCTAACACATTTTAAAACGCGAGAACAACATGAAATCCAAGTTGTATAAAATGAAAAATATTCGCAAAAGCTATACAGGTATATTTTAAAGTTCAGGTAGAGAACAACTAGACGTAGAAAACATTTAAATGTTAATAACCTCAAGTTGGAAGAAATAGTAAACAAACAAGGTAGTATTTTCAACAATGCAAATAAACGATCTCTAAATATACTTGATATATAGTGATTAATTGTTTTTTATTCTACAGTTCATAAACAAGAATGCTGACAACATAAGTGGGAGCGTGGTCATGATGCGAAGCCATGACCTTGTCTTCAATTGACAACAAACATTCATCATATGCATAGCTACATATAAATCAACACATTTCCCCCCATACATTTCAAAACTACTGGCAAAACAGACATGATAATATACATCCTACAATAAAAGTATATAAAATAGGTTATATTGTGTAAGCGGGTGCAGTTGAGAATACGTGTGTGTGGACGTGTCTTTGTAGCCGTCATTTCTATGTTAAAAAGGGAAAGCAAAAATGCAGCATGACCACACTGGTAATCAAACCAAGCACCTTCGAGCTCTTAATCGACCGTCAACCTATAATGAGCAGTCACCCAGCCATGACTTCTTCAAACCTCTCTCCATTTTCTTAATCTTAGCCCCTGAAGAAAACACTATTTACAACCCAAGTTGTTTGTGCCAAACACACACTACTACAGACAATAGTTGATTACAGTCACCACTGTCCTAATATAACCAGATTCCAAACCTAAGACCTCTGAACCCTAGACGGACTCTTCAACCAATTAAGTAGTCAGAGTTACCTCTAGCCATGACACCAGACATTAAAACAGATTGATCCCACACCAGACATCTATTTTTCAAATTGTCGAAGTCTGGTGTCATGGCCAGAGAAAACTCTAGCTACTAATTGAGCTACCTGAAATGCGACAGTAACCCGGCCTAGTCCTGCTACATAGGCATCTTTACTAAGATTTGCTACGATGCATCGAATTACTACATTTTCACACAGGTGCTTCCTTTTTCATCCTCGATACTCTATGGGTTACGCTCACTTTCGCTCTCAGCATCCCTGAAATATATGTCATAGCAAAATTGAAGGCACGTGGCTAGTTATTGGATTGGTCTCATGTAAAAAAAACTAAATACCTGTCCATTGAAGGTTACAGAGGGGGACACCCGACTTCAATTCCAGTCATTTACCGTAAGGCGACTGCGAGATTCTTTTGATGTACATCAAAGGATCAAAATAATTTTCTTGTCTCATCCACAATGATCCTTCGAATATGCTTATTCCAGGAGTGTAGAGAACTTTAGTATGCGTAACCCCTGGAGTATCAAGGATATTCATTTCTATGTTTTCCTAGTATCACTTCATTTTAAGTACCTAAACTAAGACGTATTAATTTTTGTAGCAGGAATACAACAAATCAATTCAGTAAAACATAACAAAAAACAAAAAATGAACATACCGTAATTTGACGTCTGGTCATAACTAAATCCCAGACAATGTAAAAGCTGGGACAAGATGACCATCAGGTGTAGAAGTGTGGTAACCATGATGAAAAGTGTCGTCTGTCTGCCGTTGACAACACCGCTACTCATCGTCCTTGTCAGAGACGTTCTAGCTGGCTTATGTATGTAGTCGGCACTGTTCACACCTAGCGAAAGCAGACGTGCTTTAAAGCTTGAAACATTGAAAGCATTTCGAGTGCATATAGTAAATGTTCTTATAAACGCTCTGTATGGCTTACCTTACACGAGTAAAAATAAGATAATGTAATTATTTTTCCTTGTCCTGTGTATAGCTCTGTACTATAATCGTCAGTGTTAAGTAGGATATAACTGTTTCGATGATAGAATATCTTGTAAAACATCATGTCAGTTGGGAAAAAATAAAATAAAAGTATGTGCGTAACATATGTAAAAATATTAATATGTGAACTAATTTAATTAAATATTCTGAACTTTGATTCAACTGCAAATTGAAAATTAATATAGCTCTGTAAATGTAAGGTAAGAGCTTATATACTATATATCATTTATCTATTAGAAGACTGATTAACTGTGCTGTGTAGTCTAGTTCATTTGTACTGGTAACAAGATTACTTTTTATCAACTATAAATTTCGTTTTATACGACGTTAATCAGGAAATAAAGACACGCAAAACTCAATATATTTCCTATATTTAATCTATGTATTATTTTTGATTGGTTCGTATTTTCAGGTCATATACATGCGTAGATAAAAGAAAGACGTCACTTTATCTAAGACATCAGCACTGACTGACAAAATGTAAACAAACTTTTGTTTCAAAATACTATAAACAATTAGTAATTTTATAGGTAAAATAAATATTAAAATGGATATCGAAGCACCAGTTATCGTTTAATTTTGTAAACTTGTTTGGTGAAAGTTGGTTATTAATATTTAGAACAGTGGCTATCTTAAGCCTTGACTATCTTCTGGTATGGTTTATATAAATCACCAGTTTAAAGATTAGGTATCTGCAGTGGTCACATGTTGTTGTGAAACGTTATATAGAAGGGATTCTAAGTCGGACTTTCTTCTGACATAGTTTACATAAAAATACTGATTTATAGATAATGTATCTGCTGCGGTCACACTTTGTAAATTTTCAACGTTATAGAGAAAGGATTTTAAGCTGGTCTTTCTTCTAGCATGGTATACATAAAATACTAGTTTAAAGATGATGTATCTGCTTCGGTCACATGTTGTAAATCTGAAACGTTATATAGAAAGGATTTTAATCTGGTCTTTATTCTGACATTGCTTACATAAAATACTAGTTTAAAGACAATTTATCTGCTGCGGTCACATATGTTGTACATATGAAACGTTATATAGAAAGTATTCTATAGGCATCTTTCGTTGTTGCTACTTTTCTACATATACATTATATTAAGGAATGCTTAAGACATGACCTTTCATTCTTTTTACCTTTGTACAACTGACGAGTCCTTTATGGAAGAAACTGCCACATGGTACAGTAAAAATGTTTATATTGTTTGACTGCATTAACTTACTGAAATTTTTAATAGATGTTTCCTTATACTTAGTATTTTTAGTAATTATTATATGTAGGCTTTGTTTATTTTACAACAATTATGAAACAAGTTTTTTTCCTCATCTGTTAATCACTTTTGTTGGCCCGGATGTTAGCGCGCGGGGGGTCTAATACAATTAGTGTGGGAGGAAACTGGAGTACCCAAAGAAAACCCACATGGTCGGGCAGGTGACCCTCTTTTCACGTCCAATTGGGGATTGGATGCCTGGTCGTCTTGGTGAAGGGTGAGTGCATTATCCACTGCGACACCCGACCACCACGTTAATATATCATGCTTATTAAATTTGGAAAAATAATTTGAAGAATCGGGCAAGCTTGCATTACACGTTATAATTACAAATGGTACATCAAAACAATTGGTCAATACATGAAATGATTCTTTAACGATTAACTATCAATTCATCTCGATAATCATGAGAATTGGCCCGAATCCAATATGGAGAGTAAAATGATTGGTATGTTTCGTTAGCATAATAATGAACTTTACAATGTAAGAAATAATGCGTACTCTCTTTTGTATATATTGCTCCCCTAATTTATGCAAATGTCTTTTTTTGGCTTAGATTTAAATAATTCTATGTTAAATGTGTATTAACAAAAATATCTATATATAATATAAATATAAAATATAGGCATACCTGAAGGATGTGGAAATTTGTAGGAGGTTCAGCGTAGCTTTTCTTAGTCCTTGTAGGCAACCAAAACATTGAACACTAACAATTTGTATGCTTTCGTAATTCCGATTTTACGACAATCCTCAAGGTGAAGAGAGTTCCAACGTTATATAGGTATCCTAAATAAACAACTTCACACTTAAATATATATTAACCACGTGTGGTCATCGACATATCAAAACAATGACCGAATGACGTACATCAAAAATGTAAACAATATGTACTTGACCTGAGAAATATCCCTCTTAACTCGTAACATCTTAATCACGTGACTACTGCCTGGAATATTTTAATGATGTGAGTATATAAAAAACATCTACATATACCTATATTAATATGAATGAAGTACATAAAGCTTTGATTTTATCCCTTTCATGGCTATTTAGGGGATAAATATTTATTTACCTTTAGTAATCAATCACGTTGACAGGACAACAACTCAGCATATAAAACGAACATGAAAAGTCCACGTGACCATTAACTATTTCTTTCCATTTCGGAGAGAGATCCCAGGAGGGCGAATGGCCTCAGGGTAACTTAAATCCGCCGTTATTACTTCTATCCTGGCAAATGACCTGTCTAGTACACACTATTCGTGATAGAAAAAATGATATCTTGACCAATGAGGTCAAGAGGTTAAATATGTTAATAAATCAACATTCATTGTCGCTGGTACATGTATGTATGAACTCTACTTTTGGATAAAACACCCTTCTGTTCTATAGAGCTGATTGTAAAGAGAGTTGTAGACAGAGATGTTAATATGGTGCTTTCTAGGTACCAAGAACGTTTGTTAACATTTTGCTAGATGGCTGTCATACACTTGCCTCTGTTTCGCAGAGAAACTTAAGACTTGGCAGAACATAATGAAAATTTCACATGAGGATTGATGGGCAGGTGTTGATATGCCATAAATGTTTCTTTTCTGGACTGGACAACAGACATGGCCACTGTGGCGTCTGATTGGCTACGGCATAAATGAGCTGTAACTTTCGTTCTTTTTGGCGGTTTGTATAATGATAGATGTCGAAAATAATGCATTTGTGATACTGTTGATTTGTGAAGCAGCATTAAAGCAATATAACCACAGTGGACTGGCCACTGATTGGTTGAGACAATTACGATTCTGACCTTATTTCTATTGGTATGTCGCTTTTCATAATGTGTAGGCGTAATACATGGAAGATATACTCCATTATGCGAAACAACCATCGTAAAGGCATGCGCAATTACTGATGCATTTACGCCTAGAAGTTGAGTTCTATTCAGCAAATTAAAATGCCTTATCTACCCACTGAGATTGTAGGTTAATATACAACAACGTACGTATTCCGTCTTTTCGTATTGCAGAGTTATCTGCTCTTGTGAACAGGTATTGATTGTTACGTCATTTGTTTTTGAGAGTAACGTCATCAATTTTTGAGAAAACGACGTAATTTTTTCTCACACAAACCAATGACGTAACAATCAATACCTGCTCTCAAGAGAAGATAACTCTGCAATACGCAAAGACGGAATTTTTTCAAGTTAATCCTTAACTATTAAAGTTTATGACATATCTGGCCAGTATCTTTAGTCAGTGTCTACGCTATGCCACACAAGCTGATTTATTTCATACCGTGATAATTCAAGCTGTGGCGTTATCCCAGTTGCCAGAACTCTCTTTCCGCTGACACACATCGGTCGTTATCCATTGGTCGAATCGACGAAACGAAACAAGAATGGGTTTCGGATATTTTAGAGTCAATGTACGTATTGAAATGATACAGTACGTCATTATTTCGTCATCGACGTCATTTTGTCTACCATTGTTGCTCAGTTGTAAAGATTTTTGTTTGTTTGTTTGTATGTTTGTATAACGGTGTAACGTTTTAACAACAGAAAGGGTTATATGACGGACCGCCTAGTGAGAGGTCGCCGAAAGGAGGAGAGAACCAAAAGGAGGAGAGAACCGAAAAGATTCAGGTCGAGTTTTGGGAAGGAAATCGTACTTTCATACGTTATAATAATAAGTATTGTTTTGCAGAAGATATAACATACATAACTAAGAAAAATAATTATTGGGGGGTAATAAAAGAAACACTACACATATGTGTGCATCTGATGTCTCGATTGCATACATTTAGTGTTTGAATGGATACATATTTCTCCCGGGCTAAAACCCTCGTGAAAGATAGCCACTCGTGTAGCCTGAGACGTCAGATGAACGCAGATGTGGATTGCTTATTCCGAATAAAAGGACGTGTTTGAATACTAGAAAATATTTGGTTACGAATTTATCTGAAAATGATTAAGGTGGAGCAATGTTTAACTGTTTACAGAACATTTCAAGGCGCACTGATCGGTAGCTGCACGTGCTTATTACGTCAAGGAAATGGGCAATGCACTTCAACACTCCGTAGCCCTGAATACAGGTAAACAAGCAGGTGTACAGTCCCTAGAACGTACGGGAAAGAAATTGGAAAGTGGAGATTAAACTAAATACTTAGAAAACTTCTCTCACAGTCATGTTATTCTATTTGACTCTAATTTTATCTAGAGTTATATGAGTTAGATCTGAAGAGAACACAGATTAAAGCTAACACTGTAACAATAATATACCTGTGTGAGTGACATCCGTATTTTGTCGGTTCTGCCTTCCGGAAGTAATTTCGGAACACACGGCTACTTCCCGTGATCATATAGGAAAACATTTCGTGATCTTCATAGTTGAAACTTCTTCCGTTGTTCCACGCGCTCAACACCCCTGTCCTGACCTCACGGATGTCATGGAAACGCTACCGAAGCCTGTAGCATACTATTTAATGTCTGAGCACCGTACCAGAATTATTTCCGACAGTTTTCTTCCGTAGCAGTCTGTTAATCAGGGTGACACTGCATGTGCACGCTATTGGCGGTGTGAAGTATACATTTAGCGGTATTTGTCATCAAACCCGTCCCTTGAAGTGCACACGTACCGACCTCCCGCCGATAATGCCTGGTTAACCCCACTCTGACTCTGTCGATTGTAAACTGTGTTCTTACAGAGAATTGAAGTAGTTTCTTATCATTTATCTTGATATTTATTAATTTCTATTGCCTAGATGATCGACGACATGGCCCTTTTGCTGAAATATGAATTTGGATTAATTGTCAATATGCGTAAATTGATATCGAATGTTAACATAAGCAGTCGAGGCTTTTAAAATAAAGAATCGTTGCCTTTGAAGCTAATTTTCACCTCGTTGAGACACACCCCTGTAATGACCTAGCAAACACGCGTACCCGTGTACCTCTAATGGAGACTCCCCCTAGTGTTTGGATAGTGTCACGTGACCAGGTCGTACCGACGTTTAGCGAGATTGTAATTTTCATGGGTGAAATATTCATATTGTTGTTCATTTCTAAACAGATTGGTAACCATTTTTCGTAATATTGTGTAACGATTTTTGCTTCGGATCTAAGTTATCTTACCTGTTAGGACGTTATTTGTCGCCAGTAAAACTAGTATACGATACAAAAAATGTTATTTATAGCTGCATGCATATAAACAATAAAACACACAAAAAACATTAGCTCATATGAGCTATTATTGCGACAAACTAGTATTTGAGTTTCTATCCCAGCTAAAATAATGCTGGAGTTGTTATTGATGCACACGTTTAGTCTCCCTCCAGAGGTTCCCAGAACTACTAATGGGAAATAGGGGAACTTTACATTAGTGTTGATGGTGAATTATTTTATCTACCGGTCATTATACAAGGTCGCCGCGGCCTCTGATTGGCTGAAACGGTTTTATAAGGCTATAGCTTTTCTTCTGTGTATTTTGTTTTGTGTATTGTAATGAAAGATGGGCTGAGACAATTATGAATATGTCTCAATCACTAGTGATCCGACTTTGTTCGTACTTTGTCGGTTTGATAATCCGCCTTCGGATTTTTCGTATTCAAGATGGCCGCCATGGTTTCCGATTGGCTGAAATGACTGAGGTATAACTCAAATTAAAACATTGGTATATTAATCATGTCAGGACATGTCACTAACAACCCTTGATTGACGTAGAGTATATAGTATAAACAAAACCTCTCACTACTATTGCTTTGCTATTTTGTCTGGTTCAATTATACTCGGTGATTCTAAAAATTATTTTAACAGGTCGATGCTAGCACCTCTGGTAATACTTTATGTGATATTTATATGTGCTCCTTCGTCTGTACATTGTTACTCGTTATATTTATCTTCTGTGATGTATGATTTTATTTGTTATAAATATGCGAGGTAAACAAAACTGTATGATGTACAGAGTCGAACTTCGTTATCTCAAGTATTTCATCGGTCCCGGCAAGAACTCTTCTTAATCTTAGTATAAACTCTGAAAACTCGAAAAACTCGGATATCCCGAAGTGAAAGATCGGTCCCAATAGTGTAAATCCTACATTTTCATATCGCTTATCTCGAAGTTTCTTAAGGATTTTGCATCCCCGAAGGTTCGTCAATGACCAAAGAAAACGATTCGTGACTTATAAAGGGAATGTACATGTAATTATTCCTTATACACATATGGCTCATTTTCCTCCACTCATATGATAAGCAGGGTTGTTAGAGTTCGACAAAATCCTTTTAAAGGACATTGTTTACCACTTCCTAGCTTATTTCCTACGCGGTATGGAGAGCTCCCTAAGCTGATAGCATAACACAATATGTAACTTATATCTGTGACGTAATACCGGTGTCTCCTTCACCGTGTGTTCAGTAGTCATTGTATAGTACCCTTGTGTCTTACATTTGTTAGGTCACGGTCTTATCCGTGGTTAGATCAATCATGTTACAGAATTTTCTGTTGTAGTGTTACGTTCACTTTAAAACATTTTTACTAAGTAACTATCGTTGGGTTACCTCTTTCCGAAAGATCTAGCCCTTCATTTTTAAAAGTTTCTTTTTGGAAGAAACGACAGAGTTTTCATGTATGTGGTTATTACATTGCTTGACGCAAAACCATGTTTATCGGTAAACGGGAGGTAACTCGTAGGAATGTTTCAAGTGCCCGTACTTCAGTGAGCAATAAAGTTGTATACATAGAGTTACTGCCCCTTGCCCAAAATGTACGGGAAAAGCTAAGTTTTATAATTTGAACATATATATATATATGTCATCGGAAAATTTTAGTTTCCCTTTTTCTTGTTAATAACTCGAAATTTTGAGATATAAACTCGAAATAAGGTCTTGTTTACCTGAAATTTTGATATACTTATTCGAAATTTCGAGACACATACTCATGCATATTTACACAGAGGTATTACACAGGTATTTAATATCTCAAACAGGTAATCTCTTTTATTCTTGTTATCTCAGACCTGTACCTGTATTTGCTATTAAAGCAAGAAATGTATTATTGCTCGTCCCGGAACGGAAATACGTTTGATAAGTTCACCTCTTCGTTGTTTTAGATGACCTGTCACCATCCAAAACTAAGTATAAGGAGTCCCTAGTTATTCTCACGATATTTCGACTAACTCGAAATTTGAATTACATATGTAATACCTCGAAATTTCTTCAAAAACGAAATCTATATTTTTTTCTAAGTTGTCCTAACTCTCTTCCGTAGAAATGATAATTATTCAAGTATCCATCAAAAGCTGATACATCGTTTGCTATTTGTTTGTTTTACTCTTTTAATTAAGCATATGTATATCAAAGTATCTATCAAAGTATAATCAGCACTATGTCCATCGATCAATTCTGCAGTTTCCATGAATACGATAATTTTATCCTAATTGAACATTGTAGTGTCTATTTCGGCTGAGTCCAGCTGGAGTATCTCTCACGTCGTATCGAGATCACAAGTATGAGAATGCAGAATTGTATAAGGTCGCTCTGATCCGATTTTCAAACGATTGATACAAATAAAACCCTGTTTAAGAACTACCGTCAGTCACTTTGCTAGTTTACATCGTGTTAGACGTAACAAAGGGAATGTATCCCTGGGAACTTTTCCGGTACATCCTTAGATTTAGGATGGTAGAATTCCATAAAATTATTACAGTTTTTTATTCTGATTTCTACAAAAATGCAAAACGTATCTGTTGAATATAACATAACTAAAAGTGATTTTTTTTAACTAGTTTCCTATTTTCTGTGATTTTCCAGTGGCCTCAACTTCATTGAACTTGAATCAATAATAACCACGGGGTTATTTAAATATACTAAAAAAATAGCCCGTAATTTATTCAAAGACATAACACAAAACTATGGCTAAGATTTTGTATTACAAGTCTCTGAATGGATACACAATTATCTGAACTGTTGTCTTTTCTTGGAACTTTTGTTAAATTAACATTGTTTTCTCATATTTTTTTTCAAATCCATGACTATTGATAAACATTATAGACAATTTTCTGGTTTATATAAATTTTCGAAATCAGTTACTCGATTCGTTTTTTCACACTCAAAACAAATCATCTCAACATTTCTCATTATCGTATGATGCAGTTACTATGATATGTCATTCAGACGTGTGTAATTACGGTACGTTTTACCGGGGGTGAGATCGAGCACGAGATATCAGATGATCCAGCCTCTCTGGCCTGAGGTCCATTACCACTGACCACAGGGGAATGTTGACCGGTGGCCGGCCAGTATCCATTACAATATTATCTCCCTTGTTATCATAACATTCTAAGTAACTTTGTTAGCACTAATCAGCAACCGGTAATTAGGGGGGAGGCACGCGGTCAAATTAGCCACGTGATAGAGGGAAGTGTCAGGGAGGGGATACTAAGTATAGACAGCGGGTCTGTCAGCCTCAGTTACATGTCAATTTCAATCAGTTGTACAGTCTAACGAAGTTAAGATCTCTAACCTGATGTAGGGCCAACAACAAGACGGTGTCCCCACTACTATGTGGTACGGCGGTGTGACATGTTGATCGCTCTCTTGTGTAGCAAAAAGTTGTTAAAACTGATTGCGTTATACATCGTGCATGATCTTCTTGTATAGACCTCCCCTCCTCCTTAAAATCTCGGACTTGAGCAAAGCTGCTATTAGAACTGCAGTAACTTCAAGAAGTGTTGTTCAAAATATTTCGAGGGGCGGAGCTAATGATTCCAGTACCAGCGCCTTTATATGATTTAAAAATATCTCTTTCACACAGATTTAAAAAGGAACCTTGAAGGTGTAACAATCCCATTACCCTTTCTTTATGAGCATATACATTTCATTTTCCAACCACTCCCATTCATTTCTTGGCCTTTTTTTTCTATTGATCTTTCATTCTGCATCATCTGCCCTTTTCTCCCTCTTTTCCCCTTCTCACTCCTTTTCTTCTTCTTTCCTCACCAGCGTGTACATACTCCTCCCGTCCCGATTGTCCCCCTCTGTCCTCCCTGTATCGGTGTATGCCTTCGCCAGCTCTCTGGCCTGCTGGCGGTATAGGTTTCGGCCAGGTCCCACGCCACGTAGATAACGGAGAGCGGTGAGGATCTGTTAATA
>JAUMHH010147379.1:4851-20257 GCA_032359455.1 Chlamys rubida | reverse complement strand
GGTGTGGTATACTTACGTGAGTGAGCAAGACTAAGGGCCCACAATCGGAGGTAGGACGCTGTGTGGGAGATACAGCCTAGGCAGTACTCTAGGTGTGGTATACTTACGCGAGTGAGCAAGACTAAGGGCCCACAATCGGAGGTAGGACGCTGTGTGGGAGATACAGCCCAGGCAGTACTCTAGGTGTGGTATACTTACGTGAGTGAGCAAGACTAAGGGCCCACAATCGGAGGTAGGACGCTGTGTGGGAGATACAGCCCAGGCAGTACTCTATGGTGTGGATCGCTTGACCGATAAATATCTCACTGAAGTCAAACTAAGGGGTAAAGAGAAAATCATGCAATAACATTATAGTTAACACAAGCAACTGTTGTTATTTCTGTAAAAATTGTCCTTATTTAATTCATGTTTATCTTTGACAACTGATACAAAAATTGTCATTGCACATATAATTAATGCGGGTTGTTGGTTGGTTGGTTGGTTGCATGGGGTTTAACGTCCTATCAACAGCTAATATAAGGTCATTGTCATTCAATACCTATTGTTGCCTCAAGATGTCACTGTGACAGTAGATTATGATAACCAAAATAAAACAAATATTATATTGCAAATTTGGAACAAATGTGGGACACCCCTGAAGGTCGGGGATCCAGAAAAGAATATCGTAAGAGGCGACTAATGTGGGAACCCCTGCAGAATTGGGGATTTGCTTTTGTTCCCTCTACCTTGGGACACAAAAGCGACCAAAATAAATCTGCTGCACCCATTGCAATATTTGGGATCTTCTTATTTGCTTAAACTTCTCACTTCCCTTTATTTGCCAGCTCCTTGCTTGGCAACACCTCACTTCTGGCTTTGATGTTTAATGTTTGCCCAGGTGAGGAAGTCATTGGGTTCTGTCCCCAGGCCCAAAGTCCTTAAAAATGGTAGTTGTTATTCCCTGCTTAACGTTTAGCATTTAGGGTAATGGCAACAACTTTGTTTTGTTTTGTTCACCCGATGTCAGTATAATGTGACTGGGGGGAATGCTGTGCTGGGTGCCTTCAGCATGGTATTCAGAGGTAGCACTACAAAGTCGGCATCAGATCCGCACTTTCACAAGGAGGCAAGTACACCAACTTACCCATCTCCATGCACGCTTACACAACACACATGGAAGCATGTCCTTAGCTGTTTATAGGACGTTAAACAAAATAAAGTCCTAAACAAAATAAAACTAAACTGAACTATGTTTGAGACAATGATTGTAATTTTTTGTCAGAATGTTATATATTGTCCAATGAATAGCACATATTACAATGAAATTTACAGCAATCTGCCAATCATATAATGACATCATCAATGCATTATTGTCAATGGGAAAATGGCAGTGTGACCTTGACCTCTACGTGACACTATGTAAAACAGGAGACCATAAAAATCTCTACAAACTTACCTCTTCTAGAAGTTTCACATCATCAGCACTCTGCAAATGAAGCAATGACATTAGGGTAAATAACAGTGAAAGAAAATAATATAATTTTGAATTCAAATTTACAATATGACCATTGTGGTACATGTATTAAATCTCTGTTTTTTCACAAACTCATTATCTGACTGCACCACAGAAATTATAATTTAATCAGAGTTTATTTAGATTTCAGCAAACAGTTTAACACATTGAAAAATAATGTATACCTTAGAGTTTAGCCTACATTTGAAAGCATTGAAAACGAAACACAGGTATAACTGTTGTGCATTGACTTTCAAAATTAATACACTATAGGTGATTTGTTCCAATAATGAACAGATAATGTTTTGATACATGTTTACCAATCCAATATTATGGAATACATCACAAAAGAGTAGAAAGTGGTGTTTAAATAGGTTTAGCCTATATGTGACCCTAGTGTGGCCAAAAGTTTCACAAAGAGTCAATGGTCTATGGTCGTTAGTCAGAATACATATACACAGGCTAAAGATGCATTAACTCATTCACCCACGAAGTTTCATAATGAACTATTCCAACCTTTGAATTGGAAGAGTTCAAATGCATCTTCAGGGGTGAATGAGTTAAGCATCCCAAACTACTGAGGTAGATTTCATCGTGATGCGACAAAGAATGCTGTGTTATCACATTGTGCACTGATGTGCTGTTATAGACATTAATTAAGATAATGTAGGTTAAATAGTTACAGATTACATTGGTTAGAATAGCATACAGAAGTCAAAATTAAGTGTGATATCAATATTTTATCAGTTTTAGTTACAAAGCAGCAATAGTAAAGTTAAGTTTAAGCCAGATATTCCTGAAATACCTACTGTAGTCCAGTATTAAACCTGTTAGACTATTCCAGGAGGAACTTAAAAAGTATTGAGGAATGTCACTCACAGAGAACTGAAAAGACAAGATCTCCCATTTTTTTTGTTTCAGTGCTAATGTATTACATTGTGTATTGAAACTAATCTTTTTATTATTGCTTCAATCTGGAGATTTTCCTAAATGAAAATGACAATGAGAAACATGTAACAGACTCTAAAAATTCAATATGGTATATGAGAGATTTTGCACGTGTTCAGTGTATTTGATAATGATTATTGCACGCTTGCAAGGAATTTAATTGCATCTAAGTGTCCATTTGCTTATGTACAGGATCTGTTGACGTTGGTATACGATGCACCCTTAAGGTGGGTTTTTACCTATTTAAATCGGTTTTCATGTCACAATTCAGTGACTAAATTAGCCTACAACACTTGTTTCTATGACACTATGTTGATTGCGTTGCCGTGGTTACCTGGTCCTCCATTTCAGCATGGTTATGTTCCCCACCATCCCCGTTGATGCTCAGTTTCACCTCGGACGAACGGACAGTCTAAGGACGATAACACTCATTATCAGGGACTTGGAATAAACAATTTTGATGGCAATTAGATTGAAACAGAAATTTCTATAAACCCATTGGCATTCATTTGATCTTTCAGGACAAATGCATGGTGAAGCCAGCTGATTGTACTTGACTATTTTTGTATCAAAATTTTTCTTCCCTGTGTGATGGTATACCAGTAAAATGGGAAATTTTCTTTTTCTCGTATTCAAGTGTCAAAAACTAAATAGATATTCTTGACAACTACCAAGTAATCTAACGACACTTTTTAACAGTAAATTGTGTTAAATTTCAAAATTGAAAACATTTAAATTTAACATGAAAAATTTAATCTCACATATATGATTTTGTCATTTGCATGAAGATGGGTATCTGCAAGATTTCAATTTTTCTATTTTTGATTTGCTAAGAAGATAGTATGATATCAAAATAATGGTAAAAACAAATCAACGTGTCACTTCAGTTTTAAGATATTTTATCTTTAATTTAACAAGTGCATAGTGTGTATTTCTGACATGACATGAAATCTATTAGTTTTGTTAAGAAAACCTGAGGGAATGTTAAATTATTAACTCATTCACCCTGAACTTTCATAATGAACTATTCCAACCTTTGAATTGGAAGAGTTCAAATGTGTCTTCAGGGGTGAATGAGTTAAAAAAAAGATTCTAAAAACGCTGAGGTTGCTTTTCCATCCCTCTGATATTGTTTGTGTTTATTTATTGTGTTGGATTATTAAATAAAACATGATTTAATCTAAGCTAAACAAGAACATATACTCATGACAATATCTTATCAATATATTACACATTATCATAACTAATGTACATGTATTTTCATTTGGTTTTTTGTTTATTTTGTTTTGAAGTTTATTATTGCTGGAACCCATCTTCAAACACTAACAATTTCAGACGAAGGCCCACTTTTTCTATGATAGTATGGTATTACATGTGAACTATGCTGTGATGTATACAGTACAAGATACCTATTGAAGCTTTCTAATCTAAAATATCTGTATAATGCTGTATACTCTGTAACTCTAAATATCTGGGGTACCAGATTACAGTAACCACTCGAGAGGTACACACTAATGCAAGAAGATCAGCCGGTTATATGTACAATACAGACCCATCACCAAGAATGACAAACTTTGCTCAATCTACTCAGAGCCATCTGAAATAATTGTCCTCTGTAGCAGAAATAGCCAAACTGTGTTTAATATCTACAGTGGCTTGGAGTGCTTTCTGAGAAACTATTCTTTAACCAGCCCTAAAGATCTCTTAGATGAGATTTAATAATATCTCTGAAAATTCTACACTTGTAATGAGAGTTGAACCCTCGACTTCAACAAATCAGCTCATAAGAGCTCTTCTGAATACCAATAAAGTATACTTTTAATTTAACTGATGGAAAAAATCACATGATTTTAAAAAGCAAGAAAATGAAAAATACAAATATTGTAAATTATTTCAGCATAAATGTATATGTAGATTGAAGACTGTTCAAAAATGATATTAAAAAAAAAAATGTAATCCCAAAAGTCATTTTCACTTTTTTCCACCTGATTTATAACGTACATCTACGATTTTTCTTTGTACATATAAAGACAAGTAAATGCTTCTTTAATTTCTTTTAACCACATGTTAACACCATAATAATTCAAATACTTTTTGAACAATTTAAAAAGCATTCACAGATTGATTGATTGAACAGCCAAGAAATACTGATATACATTTTTTTTATTAATGAAAAGTGAAATCAAAACATGCAAAAAATTGATTATGACATTAATTTCATGAAAAATCACATCAAAATATTTTGTGATAAAAATTGATTAATTTGGAGGAGTACATGTACTGTGAAACCTTGTTAGTCTGGACTTAATCTGGTATTGGAAACTGAAATATGAAACTTGTGTCTAAGCCAGAGAACTTTACCTGCAACAATTTTTTCATAAAAATATCCATACTAACAAGTTTCCACAGTACAGGTGTGATGGACCCCAGTAAACTGTTAATTACTGTGAAAGGTTAACAGTTAGTTAACTGTGTAATGGTTAACAGTTAGTTAACTTTGTAATGGTAGCTGTGGTCAAGAAAATTGTACTGTAAAACATAAAATTGTTCATCTGTTTGATTCATTTTCACTCATTTTGCTCCTCATTGGAATAAACAAGTAAATGTTTATTTTGAAATTTAATCTAAGATAGAGGAGATTGCAACCCCGATAGATCTGTTCATTATTAAAATTCTACAGCTTCTGGAGGCTTCACCCCTCAACAGTCATGTTAATTGAGGATTTAACTCATTCAACCCTGAAACTTTATAATGGACTATTCCAACCTTCGAATTGGAAGAGTTCAAATGCATCTTCAAGGGTGAATGAGCTAAGTGCAATTTCTTTGTACTGGGACAACTGAGGCTTGAACAGCATAACAGAGTGGAATTTTTTTGTTTTTCAGTACAAATAATAATTAGATATCCAAGGCGTTTAATCATTCATTGTCACACCGGAGTCAGTTCAAGCTGTGGTCGGTCAGTATAAGCTGTAAGTTTAGTATACAAAACTGCATAATAAAAATTAATCAATATTATACACAGTTACAGGTGTATGCATAGCTGGGAGATCCAAGGCCCTCAAGCTCTTGTTACTTACCCAAAACATTCTTTGCCATTCTATAGACCATGTAATGTCTATCAATCTTACTTATAAATTTCTAAATCTTGTTCCAGGAAATAATCTCCATGACAACAGTTTACAATATACTTGGTATGATTAACCCTTTCAACCCTATGTAACTTGAGTAGACTCTACCATTCATTGATATGGATGAGTCGATTATTGTCTACAGTGATGAAAGGGTTAAAATACATCACTTGGGTTTTTACTGGTTTTTGCATATCGGTAAGAAATGGTACGAGTGGTAAAACCATAATTACAGGTCTGTCTTCATAGGCTATATTGCATATTATTCCAAGTGATGCATACACAAATGTATACCAGGTTAAATAGACAGAGGGTGTTCAGGTGGCGCAGTGGACAGCACACTCATCTTTCAATAGGATATGAAAAGGTATTCGGTCACCCAAATCGGATGTGAAAAGGAATTTGGTCACCTGTTCGACCATGTGGGCTTTTCCTCTGGGTACTCCAGTTTCCTACCACATTAAGACTGACTCTGTGTGCTTACATCTGGGCCAACAAGAGTAATAGTTATAAGTTGGTACATTAAAGATTCAACTAAGAAACTCCTATGGATCTATGTGGCAAGGACAATAATATATGTAATGGTAACAAGAGTTGATGTCCCTGAATCAGCCAGCAGAGCAGACACATGTGCATCAAACTGACTGAAATATGATATTAATACAATAACCTATTTACCTCTAACCAGTGTCTACAGGCACTTACAAATACATTTTGACTGTCACATAATTCATGAACATTTGGTGAAATTATGCCACTTTCATTTCTTATTAGTCGGGTGGTGGGGAAATATGAAAATGAAAAATAATAGACAATCAGACTGATTCAATTTTTGTGCATGTGTAAGAAGAGTAGACACTAGTTAGGAAGTAAATACATGTGTGTGCTGTCAACAGACATACAATCGGGGTTTCGTTCACATTGTCTTCCAACAGACGTCTTCTAGGCTGAAATAAATAACATGCACCAAACTTTGTTAGCCTGGATATCTATAAAATTACAATGTATGGATTAAAAAAAAAACATGTTCTAAAACATTCAATAAAATATTTAATAGAAATTTTATTAATTTACCCAAATCTTATTGTTAAATAATGCACAGTATGAAAGAATTAGACCTATTATACAAAGCCATATAGTCCTCTTAAAAATACAAATTTATTCAAAAGGAAAAAATACTTCCATTAAGTGATAAGGGGATCTGTTTAAAAAAAAAAAATCATCTGAGCATTACATTTACTACATGTATTTTTCCTTTTCTTTTTCCAATTTCCAATTTTTTATTTCAGAAACTTTTTTCATAGTTATCTCCCTTAATTACATGATTTAGTCTTGATCCGAAAAGCTTATATTAATAGGTTTGTGAAGCATGCTGACATCACAATGAGGTGGGGGATGGTTAGTATATGATTTGGAGATACTCTGTTAATTGAGGAGGAACATTTAATATATAAATGTATTATGGAATTAATTTTGCTTCTCCTGGATAAACGAGAATCATGCAGGTTTGAGTTTGAATTAATCACTATTCTGGGTAGTGTTTGTTGATAGGTATCAACACTCATGTTTATTCAAACATATACTCTCTAAACTGTTGTTAAAAAATACATTGACTTCTACTGCAAAGTCAATAGATATATATTATTATATAAATATGTTACCATTTGGCATGCCACTATCATAAGATCATATGTATTGAAATTTGTTGGAAAAAAATCAGTATAAATGGCTTTTAAGACAACAGCACACAAGCCATATTTCTGTTACTTGTACCTTTTTACAACAAGAAAATAATTGAGGCGTTGAACATTTTAATGAGACATAAAATAAACACCAAAAAACATCAAGATAAAAGTGTAGGTCTCAAAACTAATTGACATTATGCAGAAAAAAATCTGGACTAACTTATGATGTACTAGCTTTACAAAGACTGAACTACACATTCAATATAACAATACAATGACCAGTAAAAACAGCAAAACCTTGACCTTTACAAAATAATTATTTGCACCACTTTTAGCCTCATTGCCAACTTAAAAAATAATATGTGAATAGAGATTTTGATTTCTTGATAGCAAATTAAACAGAAATACTGAAAAAGAAATCAGATCCAGAAATACTAGCCTCCAGCAAGAAAGTTTAAATTTCAGGCGAGTTATAATCTACGCTCTATATTTACTCTCCAAAAAAGTACTCTGCTATGAAAGATATATTAAGATACATAAATACATATGTATTGTCTGCTGAAGATTTTTTAGAATAAAAAATTCACAAAAATTATAGATACCTAAATTTATGGTAGAAAAAAATACCGTACAAGCTTATAATTTCAATGTCAGATAATATCTCATCAGACAATACAGGGCTCAGGTTAAAATATGCCAACCACCATTAATAGAATATTTGTAAACTTGACCGTATTTTGAACCATAAACCGTCAACTTTAGAAAAAAATCCCCTTGCACTGTCCGAAAAGCTGGACAATGCAGGTAGAAATGGAAGCAAAACTAGCAAGCAGCACTGTGGACCCATGCAGGATATGATATCAATGGGTCAAAGGTCAAGAAGAACTTACCCCAAGCTCAATATCGGAGATAGCTTGCTCTTTGTCTGCGGTACCGTTTCCAGTACCAGACTGAAGGGTATCAGAACAGTTGGAGTCAAAGACACAGCCTCAATCTCAATGATCTAACCCCGATACTCTCTACATTACACTCCTTAAGGTCAAGGTCATTCAAATTGATCAAGGTCAGGCCACTGAACAACATCAGCTTTCTGATCAAGATCAACCTTTGTAAATGAAAATTGATTTTCATCTTTTATTTGTAGTAGGGTGCTGATTTTAAAAAGAACTTTGATTTCATATCACAGAAAATGTGCATACATCTAACATCATTTATAATTAAGAGAAAGTTTGGATTTTTATCTTCAATGACCTTGACCTTGTTGAGTTCTTAGTTGCTTGTGAAAAACGTGTGGTGAGGGGAGAATACCACCACGTACAAGATCAGTAGGTCTATAAATAAGGTAGGTAAATTTTAATTGAAAGAAAAGACAATTAACAAATGAGTAACAATGATCTTAAAATAGTTGCACCTTCAAAAATCTTTTTAGAAAATCTAAGTTTCTGCTCCAGTTCTGTCACCAATAAAGTAACCAAGTCATGAAACCTCAGGGTGAGGTCTAGTCCTGACCTGAACCCTGAAAACTAGGGCTCTTATTTCATATTATGTTCAAAACATATTTACTTATTATTGTATACCAGTAAAGAGTGTAATTGTAGCTACTGACCTCTACTGACCTCTACTGACCTCTAAAACATTACATTAAACAAGTATGTGATAAAACCAACTCCTACAATTAGCATTGATATTCATAAGACACAAAAACACTGTAATTATACTTTGTAATTATCAACTTTTGACAAAACAATTATCTTTCCCTCTTACATCCACGTATATATATATATATATAACTCTAGTAAAGTATCTATGAAGACTTAGTGATAAAAATTCTTTGAAAATATATTTGAGATATTTATGTTATAGATGTCCTATTTCAGATATGCAAAGCATTACGTCAAGTAGAAGCAGACGTCATTTTAGAAATGAAGCATAGTTAGTAAAGAAAGACTAGAGATAAATAGTCCATCATGATTTACACAAGAAAGTGAAGTCATGATTTTCATGCCATAGTTGAAATATCTTAACCACACAATCTAAACTGTGTAATCATGATCAAACAGAAATCATTATCAGAATTTTTGAATTGAAAATAGTGTAACTTCATGTTTTTCACAACAAATGAAAAGTTGTAGCAAATACAACTGTGACAACATTACGGTAAACCTCCGGATAATTCAAATAGGCGGAAAGTTCAAGCTCATTCTTTTTTCAGTAAAATCAATTGTTTTCCATCTAGTGATAGATGAAACCCTGGCCTGCTTACCCTTGCATCACTGTAGACCATAATGAACTCATCCAGATCAATGCATGGAAGAGTCTACTAAAGTTGCATAGGGGTTAAAGGGTTAATTTTACCTAACAACTTTTCAGATTTTCAAAAAGGTAAACGCAGTTATTGATTTCAGAGTTTGGCTATCAGCACACTGATAAATACAGAACTTTCGCCATTACTCAAAGATGTGGTACCTATATATTTTGGCCTCTGTGTTGTGATTGTACACTTGAGAATCAATGATGAACATGTAGTTTGTACAAGAATGACACATCCACATATATGTACATCAACAGGTTCTTAACTACAATGTATCTTGTAATAGTCGGTCAATGTCCTGTATCGGTACTAGCTAGTCTGGCTCTGCTATGCTTGACTGTTTGCCAAGATTTTTGCCAATGACGACTTGGATTGTTCAATCTAACTTTTGTTTTAACAGCTAGAATTTTGTATAGGTTCTACAGGTTCTATAATATTTGAATTGTTTGAGCTTTTATTTAAACAGCTAGAATTTTTTTAAATGAAACAGACTCTATAATATATAAATTGTTAGAGCTGACCAGGGATTTACCGATAACCAGAGGTACAGTAGTGAAGTTGAGTCATGGTTTAAGAAATAACACCAGGGGTAATAGCTTTACAAGAGCCATGCTCACAGCAGTCATGCTTAAACAGTACAGCCCAATTAATACTGCCACATTCATTTGTGTATGTCACTATAGCAAGATGTTCAATATAACAGGATTGCAGTAACGAGTAGACACCATCAGGGGGAGATAACTCTATATCTAGTCACAACGTTTTTATATCAAGACTGTTTTTGCTAGAAAATCTAATTTCTGTACAAAATATTAAGTTTTTAGTCCAACATTACTACACAACAACAATTAAATGAAGATGACATAAGTTGACAAATTGATATAAATAAAACAGGATGTATTAGGGAGAACTAAACAACCTGCATGACTATGCCATATTTGGAACAAAATACAAAGATCAAAGATTGCAGTTTCCTTACCTGTTCATTCAATTCTTCATTGTGGATAAGGGCACTCTGAGAAACAGCTGTAAGACCTGCTCGCCTCTGAAAAAGGAAAATAAATGTCTTAAGACCATCATTCTACGGCCAATAAATGAACACATTTGCTGTTTAAAACTTCTCATCTACTGATCAGAAGTTAACTGTTACTCATGGCAAATTAAAAATAACTAAATTTGAATGTATAATACTAACATGTTAAATTCCTGCACCATTAATTAATTAGTTACCATCGGTTATTGAATACCTACACCATAATTCACATATACTTAACAAATACATTGTACATATACCTGATCTTGGTAAATGTTTCAAACAACTGATTCCGAATTTGTGAGGATTTGCTTGAAACAGCTAATTCCGAACTTGTGAAGATTTGCTTGAAATAGCTAATTCTGAATTTGTGAGGATTTGCTTGAAACTGATTCAGAATGTGTGAGGATTTGCTTGAAAAAAATTAATCGGAATTTGTGAGGATTTGAATTCAAGCAAGGAACAATTAGTACTTATTAAATTTTTTCTGGATTAATCTTTTCCTAGATATTTAATGTATTGAATGAAGAATTGGATTTCATGAAATATATGTACCGGTACTTTACAGTAGGTCCTGGGGAGTTAGAAGATTCTTTTTTGTATCTCCTGTTATAATTTTCCTCATTCTATTTCACTGTTTTCTTTGTAACCCAAACTGATTAAACTCCTTAAACTGCAAGCATACACACACACAATATCAGCCAGAAGGGATAATGCTAACTTTCTCATAAAACTGAACTTCAAACTCTCCTAAATGATTCAAGGCTTAGTGTTTTTTCTGTATCAAACATGAAATTTTCACAAAGAATTTCGACATTACATAAATCATTGACAACTGGACACACCACACCTGTAAAAAGCTTTTCAAGTCACAAACAAACAAAAAAATCAAAAAAATCTGAAATTATATAAAAAAAAAATCTGTCTTTAGGTGACCGTTTTTTAATTTCTATAGATACAGGTAAGTTTTGAATTCCAATATTTTTCAACATACCAGTTTTGAATATCTTGGCACTGATTTCTAAACAGGGGGCTAATTTATCACGTTTGACCTCTAAAATATTACATGATCAAATTACAACAGGATAAGAAGTAAACAGAATTTTAAAAAAGATGTTTATTATAAACATGGCACACTGGTAAGGAAAGGGATACATCAAAACTTTCCTCAAAATCAGTATTACATTTGGATTAGTGAAAATTAAAAGTACGTGATTATGTGTCTTTTGCTTTTTTGAATAACAACCAAATAAATGTCTGAAGCTAAAAATGAGTTCCAGGTAGTAGATATCTACATGTTTATTATCACAGTGTGAAATACAGAAACTTGTATTGCATGGCATGGACAATGGCTTTGTGGCTATAGTAAGATTCATCATGTATGTAATATAAGTCGTTTTTCACAAACATCATGTGTGTAATATATATTGTTTTTCACAAACATCATGTGTGTAATATAAGTCGTTTTTCACAAACATCATGTGTGTAATATAAATTGTTTTTCACAAACATCATGTGTGTAATATATATTGTTTTTCACAAACATACAAATTCTACTACTGCACTCTAGCTTTTTACTTATAAATACACCACCACCAATAAAAAAAAACTTCTGTTGGATAAGAGGGGGCATCTAAAGCTTAAATTTTAAGTTCAATATCATCTCACTTTTATATCAAATTTCTACAAGTGCAGGGAAATTTTCATTTGACATTCATCTTGTGCAACCCTAGAAAAACAAGATATCACGAATGATACTTGAAATCAACCTGGTGCACACACAGACTGGAGAGTATACACTGTGTATCTTGTCTAAAGTATCTTGTGATATTTCGCTGCAATTAAATTCTCTAAATAATGAAGTTCTTTATGTATGTAAACATTACTTCTAAATACAATGTACATGGTAATGAGAAACTACAAAAGTCATCATGACCCAGATTTTCTATAAATAGCACTGGTGACCACGACCTTGGCTTTATCACCTTGAAATACAAACACATTCAAGGCAGTATATGTTTGAACAAAATTTGGCCAGAAATAAAGTTTCTTGAGTGAAGACAAGTTTTTTTTATATAATAGTAACAATGACCTTGATTCTGGCACCCTGAAACATGAACTTGTTCAGGGTAACCCTTTACTTGAACTTTTTACAAAGTTTTAAGTAAATCTATGAAGATATGCAGTGAACATAGGTAGGTACCTGGTACATGTACATACAAATAATGCTTTTTACCTTCAATGAACTAATTTTAAAATTATTTTGATACATAAATAAAACGACTTAAAATATATTAAATAGGTTTTAAATACACCACCACCATAATATTTAAATATTCAAACATGCTAATAAACTATTACTTATTTTCTATCTAAATATAATTATATAAAACATAACAAACAAAAGTCCTTTCAAGCTGGTCTATATATCTTACTAATTTCTATGTGCTAATCAAACTAATTAAACTAGATAGGCTGCATCTTTGTAATATGCTGAAAATAATGGGCAACTTAAATTCTCTTAACTTTTGTTAGTCACATCAACATAACACAAAAAAAAAGAATCAACACTTGTTTAATTTAATCAAATATGTAACAAATTAATAACAATTAAAAACAAATTAAGCAACTCAAGGCACATTCAAATCAATGTACACATAATTATGGCTTGAAAACTAATGGCAGTTAAGAAATATTTTGCAGTTAAAATCCACTAATAATGTTTAGTCCCACCCAGGGGAATTTTTACCCCACCCTTTTTTTAAGTAAAATGTAATCTGGCATTTCTAGCAGCTGTGTCCATGATGATACATGTGCGGGGTCATGACTTAGGTTGCCATGGTTACAAGTCATATATACTTACGCCTTCCACTTTCTACACAATAGGCAAAGAATACAAATTTAATCACCGATCATACACAGACTGGCTGTTATTGATATTTTGATTACATAGATGGCATATTTATAATTTGTACTGACAACTGACAACTAAATCCACTAAAATTGATAATCCAATCAACTTGGCAATGTCATTCTGAACTTTTCAACGCCAGACTGAAACTAAACTTCAGCCTTTTATCTACTCTAGTATATATGAAATACAAGCCATTTAACTCATTCACCCCTAAAGTCACATTTGAACCTTACCAAATCAATGACTGGGCAAGTCCAGTTCAGATATGTAGGGGTGAATGAGTTAATAACTTTGCAGCATTATGGCATAACCATTTGTCACAACCTTGTAGAAAACTAAACATTTATACACCAAGTAATTCTAATGTTAATTGCTCTGTACTCAGTTAAGTGATATCATTGCTATGAAAAAACTAAGTTGGAGAAAAGTTTCTTTCACAAATTAAAAAAAAAAACACTAAAAACACCAACTGACTCAAAATTGTTTAGGACAACCAGGATATCATAATTCATATATGCAAATAAATAATTTGTTCAATATCTTTACAAAAATGACTATTTTTTCCAATATTAGAAATAAATTAATAGACCTTTTTCAAAAAAATGGCCTTGTGATGTAAGTCAAATGACATTGTAGTGTGTTACCTTACAATTTACTTCAAATGAAAAAGTATGAAGTTGGCCATCTTACATTTAATATTTGAATTTCAGTAATCTAAGGATCGTAGAACACTCAGAATATGATGCAGAAATGTGTACCCCCCACACAGGACGTTAACACCGTAGACTGATCAGTGGCACACTTTTTGTTGGTTATGTGTAAGTATCAGAAACATTTTAAAACATTAAACTTTCCCGTGTCTGCGGAATTTCCCAAAGATTAGGAAGGTTTAGTAGATTTCTCAGCATCTGGATCAATGCCACACATTACGAAATACTGAGCAGGTCAGATCAACATTTCGGGAGACTCTGGAGATAGTTATTGCAATACATTTTGTAAGTCCATTTGGACTTTTCCTTTACTTATTTTTCTTTATGCTTACATGTGGCATACCCATTCAAACCACATAAACAGAAAAGGCCAAGGTGAAATGAAAAAGTCCATCAGATAAATACACTCACAGTCTCAATCAGTTATAGAATTCGCTGTGAATTTTTATATCTTTTCTACTTTTAGTGAGAAATTACGTATACCCTCGCCAAGAAAAGAATTCATCGCCTTCTATCTATTTCAGTTGATAAAAGTACTAAATTACCTTCAACATGCTGTTGTGTCTGTGTCGGAGAACAAACGGCTTGATGAAAAGCATGGTAGGGACACACAACAGGGCCACAACTACCAGACAAAGCTGAATGATCATCTAGAAACGAAAGAACATTCAAATATTTTATTAAATTTAAAAGAAAAGTTGCAACCCGTTAAAGCAAATGGTTCAAAATAACAGTCAATAATTTGTACACTTTGCTGATATAGAATTACATTGTTGGCTGTGAATTAATATTCAATATAAGAGAATGAAATTTACAATCTTTCTTTTCCAACTGCCTATCCCTAAGAAACAAAACCACTGATCTTTTACCCCACCAATTAAAGAATTATATAAATTTACCCATTCAGAATGATTTGTTACAGTCTCTCATCTACTGAAAAGGGTACATGGTTTTGTAGAAGATTGTCTGAACTGTTTATGCAGGCCTTGCAAGGCTTTGTCAAGGCTCGCCTGAAAGCAGCATCAGATTACTAGATCCAACCTTATTTAATAAACGAACAACAGTGGTCCGACCGGTTTGACCGTTTAAATGAAAACGGCCCAGGTTACATGACCTACCTGGTTTGGGTAGAAGGTTGTCTGAGAGCTACAGGGTACATGACCTACCTGGTTTAGGTAGAAGG
>JAUMHH010147368.1:0-13395 GCA_032359455.1 Chlamys rubida | reverse complement strand
GTATATAGTTGTACATATGTAGACTTTTATCCCCGTACCTCCCTGTATATAGTTGTACATATGTAGACTTTTATCCCTGTACCTCCCTGTATAAAGTTGTACATGTGTAGAAATTGTATGTTCTTACCTCTCTGTACATCGTTGTACATATGTATACTTTTATCTTCTTTGCCACACATTTAGGCGCTTCCCGCTGCTCAGTCAGTCGATTACGTCTTGACAACAGAAGCCATTCCATGAGTAGAATACCGGAGAACGTTGGTAACCAGAAGATCTGTCAATTGTCAAAACTTGAATATAAATGTTAATTCAAAAGAAAACGTTTGTTACCAGAATATTTTCTAAGCATCAAAAGGCAATAATATTTAACAGAATGCGTAGGTTGTCAGAAAACCTTCAAAGTATCAAGAATGTAATATCAACAATAATTGAGCAAAGAAAAAGCAATCTGTACAAAGTTTTTTTTAATATAAGTACGACTACATTATGAAATATGACCGTCCACATTTGAGCCGTCCCTTATCAAAACTTTTTTACTGAAAAAGTGGACGAGAATAAAACTGGTCAACAAACAAGAAAACTTATTATTATTGTGCAAACAACTCTATGCATAACGAAATATTATTAAACATCTCAAACATTTTGTAATTCGTCTCTAGACGTTTTGTTCAATAGCACCCAATATAAATAATTTAACTTTATTTAACACTTTCTTAGGTAAATATGGGTTTAAAGGTGATGAACAAAAATTCAATAACCGTTAGTAAATAGGCACAACAAGTGTTCCACATTTACATTAAAAATGTTAACGGACATTTTAAACTCTTACACTACAACAATGGAGAGGGCAAAACTGACTTGGTAGACAGATGACCCGAGTAGATCGATTATTTAGCACAATGATAGGATATTCGTTAAAGAACAGTGATCTAGAGCGTAGATGAGTGGGTTGGACTCTTCAAATGAAGTAAAAGAATGCAGACACAATTTAGATTCTGAAATGTTCTGACGTTATAAATAGCACTTGTGATGTACACATTGACTAAAATATATTATCTGAAACTACATGTAGTATAACCCTTATAAAACGGACTATTTAAACATCATCTATCTTATGTCCTAGACATAATTTCCTGGACACTTTGGATGTTGTTACACATGATTTCTATCAAATTTAAAAAGTTATAATTTGCCTTAAAAGTTGGCAACATTAATAATATGACAACGGCAACGACAAAATACAGCATGACCCTTCATAAAAAAGTAAACACTCTATCAGGTGCTACATGAGGGTAGGCATTGGTTTATAGATATAGAATTTTGTTGACGCAAAAGATATATCAATAACGTACAAACCGAACACTCCTACCACCGAAACTAAGATCAAATACAATCGTGAGAGCGAATTATAAGTTGTCCTACCTCTGCCTCAGTACACAGGACAATTGTGTTTGTGGTCCAGATGATCCACCCAAGAGACAGACACAGAGCCAGAAACACGCAGGCAATGGCTGGTATGTTGAACATTAGCTTCTCGTGTTGACACATGTGCAAGTTATCAGGATGAAGAAGGCTTGTTATGCTCTTGCATGCGCTTTCGACGGATAGAATTGAAAAGACGACCGGAGACGCAAATACAAGAGGCAAAACAAAAGCGCCTCTCTGCATGGTTATACGACAGGCAATCGACGAAACGAAATAACCTCCAAATGTACAAAGCAGGTTGGTAAATAACATTTTGGGTTCAATGTGCTCAAAATGCCAGTCCAGTGAATCACGAAATGAGTCGATGGCATCCGCATTTTTGTATTTGTCACTGTCGACGAAATGCAACAGCAATGAAAATGCAACTATACAAGGCATACGACATGCTGACAAGATGATGGCGGATTTCCAGCAAGCCTGCGGTCGCTTAGTAACCAGTACATCTCCTTTATCTGTGACATCATGAAGCGCTGAATTGTGTTCGTCATCAGTTTTTGAGTTACTGTCATTTACATTTATCAACCGTTTCTGTACTAAAGGAGACCATACGATTGTTAGACAGAGGACTGCGGCGGGGATAAGCCAGATGTCTTTTAAGTTTCTCATAAGGAAAGAGAAAGAACCAATAGTGGATATGAACACAGATAAAACCAGGAAGAAAATTGAGACTAAACCAGCGATTTTCACAGCACGAGGGTTGTCAGACTGCTGTCGAACCTTTATAATATAAGCTATTGGGAAAATGAAGAACAGTGATGTCGATAACAGAAGGCCATTTACACCAAACAGCTGTAACGGAAGGATCTTGAACGCAAAGACGCATAGGCCAAACGATTCCAAAACTGATGTCAAAAAGATCTGAAAATTATAAATATAATTTATTAGAATGAGCTATAAGCAAATATATAAAATCGTTGTATATAAGGAACAGAAATTTTGTTCAGTGTTAATTTTCAAATACTTTCCCTTGTCATTAAGATGTTTAAAAATTGGAGAAAAAATCGTTTCCATAATGAGGCAAATACCCGTAAACTTATAGACTTATTCATCTAAACTAAAACATCTTAAACTGAAATTCTGTTGTTAAAGAAACGTTTCAATGATATCAATTTTTTTTCAATTATTCACTGAATAGTCCTTGTGTGCTCGTTTTAAAACATTATATGACATTATAATGTATAAGCAGTATATTACCCAGTTGATCGCTCGTTTGTTTGGCCATGGCATGTCATGACGGCGCAGACCATTCCACAGCGCCCGAAGTAGGTTAAATGCATTTGGAACAAAGAGAATGAGAAGAATTGTGGAAAATGCCGAACACGATTCTTTATTATCTGCCCCTGGCAGTCTTGCAGCAATCTCAATGAAAGATAGACTGCTTCCAACGAGACATCCAAGTCCGATCAGACCAAAGATGAAAGTTATGACCCATTTAAAGATAATAACAGTCTTAGAAGGTGACAAATCGAGAACTTCTTTCTTGCTCAGCTCTCGTTCGACTTTAGACTGGTCGTCCATTGTCAGTTGAAATGAGGAATCTTGAGATTGATTGGATGCGACCGACATCCTGGGAGACATATTTACTTTCTCCTTTGGTGAAGCGATGTTAACCATTGTAAATTCACTTGTCACGTCGTGTTGAGAAGAATTCCTCGTCAGTGTTGTCTGCTCCACCGCTATTTCTGGATTGCAATTCATCGTGAAGAGAAGTTGGTCCTCCTTAATCATTTATCGATAGCTCTTCCTCCCTACAAGTAGAGCGTTTCTTTTTTGAAATTACACATATAAGGTATAACATCTCAATAAACATAACATTTCTACTGCAGAGCTGGGAAAAGATATCTGCGCTATTGTTACATGTAAACTACTCACCGTAAAATATTTAACTTAAAAATGTGAATTATATTACATAATAATAGCTGACACGACAAAAGATAAATAAAAGCATTAACATATCGCTTCATCCGATTTTCACTATGACTGCCTTATTTGAAAGATGTAATTCATTTGTGATGTTACAACGAATTGAATAGGTCAGTCAGATATTGAAAACATAGATAGATAATTAATAATGATAATAAAATACAGAAAAAATGATAATTTGATATATATATATTTAGTATATTAACTTAAAAATGTGAATTATATTACATAATAATAGCTGACACGACAAAAGATAAATAAAAGCATTAAAATATCGCTTCATCCGATTTTCAGTATATAGATGAAAAAGCAAATCAAAGTAGATTTATCTTTCTTCGAAAAACGTAGCACAACCTGTCAACTGATCTCAGATTTGAGAAATGCGGTATTATCAAAAGTATATGTTACTGAAAAGGATACAAGGTTACATGCGTGTCATCATGAAAATAAAATTATTTACTGTCAATATGTTTTATGACTTTTTATCAAAATCAGGTGATTCAATTTTAAGGATATTAACCTACTAATTTTTAAAGGATTTTTTTAGTTGGGATTTTTACCACAGGGATGATATTACTTGCAAACGGAAATTATTCGGATAAATAAATATCACAACGGCATACGCTAGGAAGACAACTATTAGGAAATGTGGCATTAAAATGATATCTTTAAAACCAGAAACAAGCATATAACGTTGAGTAATATACAGGTATAAGTAAAATTCAAAACGACTGGGTTCAATAATTCTTTGCAATATACTTGATTTGTTATTTAAATGAATTCTATATTAATGATATGTATTGCGACAGCGCGATGGTTTACATTTCAATTTGATAAAACTCTGCATGTTATGGCTTGTTCTAGCCATCGGCAAAACACACAGGCCAATATGATTATTTGCAGTAATGTTGCGAAATGTTTACAGCACAATGCTATCTGAGATATTATCTTAAACCTTTTATTGAATAGGCATGCAAAGTCATGTTTACATGAATATGAATACACATTCATGCGTACGATAGGTGGTGAACTGTTGCATGCTCTTAAACCCATTTAGCTGTTGTTTACCTTTGAAGTGAATTTAAAATTGTGTAATGTCTTTCCGAAAAATAGCTTAGAGCTATATTACCTATCAAAGGTTTGACGCCTTGCTATCGCAAGAACGTGCTCAACATATGTTAAAGCCTCGTTCACCCCTTGTTTAACATTAGTTACATAATGTTACAAATATCAATTAAGTTAACAATATAATTTTTATGACATCTAAACCTAAAAGGAGTTATCTAAGTATAAAGTATCTGAGTTTAAGAAAAAAAGATAAGATAGTTTTAGCATTTTACATTTCTTTCTTTCAAAATTCTGTCACACAGAATTCTCATGTATTCAGATAGGTTAGCATTGCTATTTTAATTGTTGCGAAATAAGTTTGTTAATTATGTTCCTAGTTGATTAAAGTTTACAGAAAAGTAACATTATGACTACTAGAAAAGTAACATTATGACTACTAGAAAAGTAACAGTATGACTACTAGAAAAGTAACAGTATGATTACTAGAAAAGTAACATTATGACTACTAGAAAAGCTCAAAACAAAAAATGAAAAATCTTACAACGTTCTCAAACATTGCGAGGTTCGTTTTATTTTAGGTAAATTGAGTATAATATGATTTATATGTTCTTTATTTGGCTTGTTTTAGTCTGCATTGAGAAATTAAATGATATTATATGTATTATATATATTTCTTGGTATCATTGGCTATTTCTTTCATAAATCAATCGAGCGGTGTTGACTATGCTTCAAATAGCTTCCGTCAATTTTTATATACTTTGATAAAAGTTTAACCCCTGTGGGCACTGTTATCTTCATTATTACATTTCGATAACATTGACGCATACCGGATCACATATACTGCGATGTGCATTTCCACTGATTGTCTTCGTACAAGCGAAAGAGCGAATAATGATTATGTCGTCATTGTAATTTGCCTCAAGTCATTTCGATATAATAATGACCATCATTTTATCATATATAATGTTATATAGACATTGCATTAACCTGCATTATTTATGGTTAATAGCGCACATGCACATGCCTTTGTCACTATAGTAGTACATATTGCGAAGAAGACTCTAACATTATTGTATAATCGTATGAAATCAAGTCACTGACCCCCCCGGTATCACGAAAGTTATTTACCGAAATACCGTTCTTGTCTTAGATATTCTTAAATATTTCGTTTTATATTTTGTAATTCATAGTTTTATTTCATGTAAGTCAATTTTTTTGAGACAGGAAGTGATTTCGGAAATAAAGTTTTTCTAATAGAATTGAAATAAATGTTTGAATAAAGTTGCGGAATTTAGATCATTTTCTTAACGTTTGATATTCTGAGAATTTATTACAAACGAATTTTTTCTGTTTTAGATAAACAGACATCTAATTTATGATGTATGAAATGTAAGGCTGAATGGTTATCTGCTATATGAAAAAGTATATCAGCTGAAAAGATAAATAATTATTAACAAAATGTGGCAGATAGATGAACCATTTTAATGGGGTTTATTGTATAACCTTTCAAAAACATAGGATATCTTTCTTTTGAATATAATTTCAATACATGTTTGAGAGATTAAGGCTCTTAAATAAATTTTAGGGAATTGAGACCATTTTCTTAACGATTTATTATTCTGACATTATATTTAACCTTGTGCATATGCGTTGTGAATTTGAACCATAAATATTGCTTATGTTATCAGAATAACAATGCATTGGAAGTACATAAAATATATAGGAGTATTACATTATGCGTTATAATAGTGAATAATTAGTAATGAGATATTGCACAGATAAACAAATAGAAATAATATTACAAATATTAATAAAGAAAAGTTGTTGACACTGTTATTTTTAATCACATGTGTCTACTTATGTACGTGTCATTAAACAAGAAACATGAAGTATATATCAATAAGCTCAAAAACATGCAAACGTTTGCTTTGTTATTACTTATAAAAAAACAATATAGTAACTTTAATTATGATATTTGAAAAAGGAATTAACCACTCAGAAATGATAACATCAGAAATAAATATCCAGCAGAAATCAATCAAATATTATAAGAAGTAATAAAATACAAATTTGATCAATAAAAAATATTAGAACATTGATAAAATATTAGTATCTTACCTTGGGAAGATCTCTCAGTATGAAGTAACGAATCACAATCCCGAAGTTTGGCTCATTGGCAGAGCCGTAATGGTTGAGCAGACCTATATAGACCATTACCTGATCACGTGTTTCAGTCTGAAGTCAGTGGGTCGTGTCGTTAGTACAATGGACATGAGGTCATATCATGCACATAATCTAATGGCCCTTGATAGACGCTTCTACACGCCGAGACCTCGTGTATCTCATTCTCTTTATATGTTCATATTATACATGATAAAAAGAGACTTATTCCTTTTTCTAGCTAAGAAAATTTAGCTCACATAAGTTTTAAACTATGTCAACATTAAACATGACGACACTTTCACTTAAGAGATATTGAATTTTACAGGTAACACATTTAGTGAATGCAGATATTTAAAAATTGACAGCAATTTATCGTACATTGATTTGTGATATAGTCGTTCAAAATTTGGCAACGTCTCGTACCAACCTCACAAAAATGTCGTTTTGTTTCAGTTTTTAAATACTGTTTGGTATAACTATGTCATTGAAACAGTTTGCTGGCTGTTCTCTGACGTAATGTTTATTATTAATTTCATTAAAGGATATATACCAAAATTCAAAAATTCATACGAATATTTATATATTTAACCAAACTTTAGACTTAAACAGCTGAACCCTATCTAGATAACTATGCTCTGATACTGGGGTGTCTCCTTGTCGTGTTTTTCTATAATGAGAGTTGTTCCAAAGTACACATCCCATATTTTTCATGATCATATTAAATCGCTAGTTGATCAGTTTCAAATTCAGATTACAAGAATTTGGACTGTTCTCTTTCCTCCTTTCGTCGGAATATGTGTCCAACTTTTCAAGTTTCTCGCCTAAGTCATACCGACACGGTTGTTTTTTCTATAAATGCAAACATGGTAACTTTATATTTGTGATGAAGTAAGTCGTAAATGGAAATAAAATGCTAAGTGTTTTAGTCAAATTAGTAAAAAGAACATTCTTTGATACCAGATGTTATCATCAGAACATCAATATCGTTATACCAAAAGGGAATAACTGTGCACCTGTGACGATCTGTGTTTGTTATGTATTTGTTTGTTGTAAGTTTCGGAAATTTTGTAAGTCTTAATTATTATATATATACCGTTATAAGTGAATATACAGTTATTTCCCGAGCAACCGTCGCGCGCCGTAAATTGAAACGCTTTCATATCTATTATCAGATAGATCTAAAACCAAAAACCGCCAGAAGGCATACCTGTTAAGGGAGTTATTGTATACGTGGATATTAATTAAACAGAATGCCACATATTCGTAAGTAATGGAAATTCAAATTTATAGTTCGTGGACCATTGGGGGAAATTAACATTATTTAGGATGATGTAAGATGAAATAAATCCCATAAGAGTTTAAATCTGAATGTCGAAAAAGGCAGTGGTTATCTTACAAACTTAAAGCACAATTTAAAAAATACAGCGTATATGTATTTCATAGTAAAATAAAATTACACGGAAACAAAAATATATCAAAGAACTGCAAAAAAATATAAAATAAATAAATAAAATAACAATAATGATATCACGAGATATTTCGAGTTATCGTTGTTCTGATAAAAACAATACAAATATTATATGAATTTAATTAATGTAAGACTTAAGTATTAAAATAAATAAGGACAGAGATATTTTTAATTCGCTGGTATTTTACAAGGTATTTCTATTACGCCTATCTGGTTTAGCAGTACACACGTTTGTTTATCTGTAACAAACAAGTCTAGAAAAATACAATACACATATAAAGTTGCAATAGACTAAATCACGTATATATTGATATATTGTAGTTTGGAGTCATGATAATTGCCTGACACAATGACTTTCTGTTAGCAATTGTACAAAATGGTTATTTACAGTATTCAACCCTTAATTACATAAAGTTTAACATTAATATGGACATTCAGATAAACAGGTCCGGTTTGGTCTTCATTTATATTCACCCCGCCGATACCTCTTACATAATGACGAACAGATACATAAGAATGATGAAAACAAATTATGCCAGTCATGTTATAGCTTTTAACCAGTCAATATGTCTACCGATGGAGAGACCAATGATAGAAGTGTAGTTTGAACACTCCGAAAACACCAATTAAATATACAGTTCACTCCTTATAATTAAACAGCAAAGCAAAGCTACAAGAGTAACTTTAATCAATGAAGTAATGAGTTTGATGTTAACAATCCGAGGACGTGTGTCCAATCCTCCAAAAGCTTACGTTCTACTGTCTCAATCCCAGTCACGGTTTTTGGATCTCCACTACCGCATGACATGTCAATATTCAACATTCTTTTGTGTAAGACAGTTGTCGACGATCTCTTAACAGAAAATAAGAACATCAATGTATTTTACCATTATTGCATCAGAACATATCATTACTTTTTACAGGTCTATCGCTCGTTTGATTGCAAAAACAATGTTATGCAAGGAAATGTTATTCCAATGTATTTATTAAAACAGTTTCTAGAGTACGAAATGTTACCATAACGGTCACGCAATCAGCATTGAAATATGCGCATTTAAAATATCTACTGTCACTTCTTCGATTGATGTTAGACAATTCATATCTCCCTTCACCTTTTCGACAAATGTTAAGCTGTACGAGTTATCTCCCTACAGTCAAAGGATTTTAGTCATGTTTTTTAATAATTTCATATTCTACGGTCACATGATGTAATAAATTGAGTGGTCACCGAGACCTGGACTCTTCAACGGACAGGCCAGGTACCGGCCCAACTATATAAACCATGTGAATTGTGAAGGTTGTACAAGGTCACGTGATGTGTTACTTAGCTTATAGCTTCATGCGGTATCCTATTTATAACGTTACGCCTACAATCAATGCGCTATTTTTTTAGTTTATATATTGCCTACAAACCAGTGTTGATGCAAGTTATGATGCAAAAAAAAAGACATGAGGTATTGGTAAAAACATTGACCGAGGAATAAAGCGCTATACCTTTAGATCTCACCTGTTGACGTCATGGCTAAAGGGCATTCAGGATACCTACATTTAATTTTCAACTTGTGAATAAACAGGCAAGATAACTACCCCCTGGTCTTACTTGTAAAACCAATCGTTCAACTAACACAGGTATAAGTATGGTAGAACGGCTTGTTTCATATTTTCCCCAATGTTAAAAGATAGACTGTTGTTGAACCTATTTAACTATATAGCACACGTGTTTTACCCGAGGTTAGTTACCTGGGCGACCAAAATATTAATGACGTGAAAAAAGAAAAAAACAAATTGTACACCATATACGATATAAGGATAAAAAATCTAAATTAAAAAGTGTCACCATTTTTGTAGCAATGGTGGTGCTGATAAAAATATCAACATGAAAATAATTATTTGGTAGGTTTTTAACAAAAATATATCTTCAGGGGCGGATAAAGGATTTCATGATGAGTGGTGGCCCACTTTTGTCAGAATAAACCTTTTTGATTAATCATATACATGTCACCAGAAACTGCCAAACAATCCAAAGTAATTATAGTCTCTATATATAAATATTGTCTTTTAAAACAAACTAATGTTGTGTAGCCGAAGGGTATTGAATTTCATCGACTGGACCGCGGCAGAATTCTTTTCTTTTTTCGGGTTTGAATTTCACATATAGCGATGAGTGATTTTTGGGAAACTGTTTCTTTTCTGAATATACATGTATATATACAATATGAAGTAACATTTGTTTGTGTTTGAGTGTTGGGTACTTACGTCAAGTAAATACTGAGTGGTGAGTGGTGAAGATGTTTAATGTATTCTGAAGTCTTTACAATCTTTTTGAATAGAGTTAGGCAAATAGTACTCTTTTTCCTAAATACAGATTAGAGATGACAAAAATAGTATACATTCACCAATTTCATACAAATAGACTTACATGTAAATGATTTTAAGAGCAATGAAAAACAATTGCTCACTGACGTTGAGAAACGGGCCATTCTCATTTTCGTTTCCCGATTTCAGCCCAGGCATCTGAAACAATATCTCAATGAAATATTATTTTTAACTTGTTTTAGTCACACGTTTCTGTGACGTTGACAGTTTGATTAACATCAGACATTAATTGGTGGCATACGTTCATTCATTCATTCTTTATTAACCAAAAGCCCTTAGGCTTATAAGTACACACATGGGTCTAGAGTTAAGAAGTAGTAGACTATACCGCCCGTTATTTTTTACTTTTCACTGGAGTTATATTCGCAAACATAACAAACCAAATTGAATGAAAGTAAGTGTGTTCCATGTCCACGTGCTCTAATACTACATCTATCCCAGAAAAAAACCGGTCAGCTTGGTAAACAATGTACTTACAGACGTTGATATGTCACGTTCCATTAATGTAGGAATATAGGGAATTTGTTATCAGTTGTCATAATAGTACAGTTAACTACATTTTAAATATCTTACTTTAAAAAGTTGCAAAAGCATTTAAATGACCCTTACATTCAGTGATTTAATCCAGTGCTATACAGAGATTTGATTCAGTGAAGACGCTGTTCTATGTGCGTATCTTATTTACGTCCCTGTCATTTTAGAATCGTCCTCCGATATCAGATTTCAAATAGTTTTTAATAGTGTTTTGTCTTCGTACTGTTCCCGGCTTAAATTGGTAGAGAATTATATTTAGTGTATACTTCATGGCGAGAATCACTCTATCAGTCGTTTCCATTATATGAAATTAGAAATGTATCCGGTGTAGCTCCTGAACACTAACAACTGTAGTATGAACCGGTGACCCGAAGCTACTCTATGTGGTCGCAAGTACCACGTGACCTGTTAGCTCATTAAAAGTCTCACCAGTAAGGAGCGGTCACCTTTGATTGCCTATATCTAGATAATGGGACCCATCTAAATGCTCTTTGATGGACAGTTTGGTAATTTATTGAACTGTTTATACGGTTTCGCTAATTTTTACAATCGACCCAATTTGTTTGAAGCAACGCGAGTTATCACCCTGTTTCATCGAGCTATGGGCAGAGCAGTGTTGATGGACTAAAAAGCATTAGTGAAACTGCGTCTGTCGTCACAAAATCTATTAATTAAATCTGTAGACATAGAAATCTACCCGTTCCATTCTGTAAAAATTATGTGGAGGACGAATTTCGCTTTGTATGCAAATGTCACTCCTTTGAAACCCAGAGATCTACAGATTAATAAGTTTACTATCAACTGGAAATGTAAAAGGTATAATTAATCTAGACAATTTTGTATATCACGAAAGTGTACTGCGATCTACATTATTTGTAAGTAACTAGAAATTTCGCACTTTAATATATAGTTACTACAATTGTTGATTTCAAAATGTATTCCATACGGTATTCGGATCACATTGCACCAAACAGCTGTTTCGTTCTTCTAGGACTCAACGATGATGCTAGAGGCCAGAACTGTGATCCAAATACAAAAATGTCTAAACCATTGTTGTCACACAAGGGGAGGTGGATGAAACCCTTATTTATATGAATGTCAGCAATAAGAACAACGATTATTGGCATATAAATAATGAATAACGTGTGTATAGTATGAACCCTACCAAAAAGATATAACCATATTGTATTTAAATGGGGTATCCAGGTGGTTGTTTAACGATCACATCAATTTTTAGCTCCACACATGTACGCTATTTGTTACCTGTTTACCCTTTACTAAATATATAAAGCATATGTGCATATTTTGTTGCGTAAACGTATATGCAGTCGGGTGAATAGTTGTTCCCCTTTTGCAGACATCACGTGACCTACTTGTCACTGGGTGTACTACTAAGAAGGAAGTCGAAGCACTGTTTCTTTAACTCAAAGGAACAAATCACAACTTTAAGCGTAATCAACATTTGGCTAAGATAAAGGTATGTCCTATATGGTATAAACATGTAATTAATTTGAGATTTCTAGAAACAAGTAAGATTCCTAATTATCTAATGCTCTGTCTACACAAACCGAAAGCACTTTAAGTTAGCCATGTGAAGACATTTTATTTCTCTCAAAAGAATATTATAGTTACATGGATTTTAAGTATTTGTTGTGATAATTTAATTTATTTGGGGGAATGGCAAATAAGACATGAAATGGTTTCCCGAATCGAAATAAAACTGACTGAGGGGATTCCCGGAAGGTAATTCCCCCTGTCCATTTAAATATTTGACATTACTGAGGTGGTTATCAACACAACACGATGTTCAAAGATGAGTGCACTTGATACGTACACCTACCTCAACATACGGGCATTGTGAAAAGTTTCACACTACTTCGAATTAACAGTATTTTTTCTAAATAAAGTACCAAATCAATACTAGAAAAGTTCATAAGAATATTTTTAAGTATTATACAAGTATATTATATATTATTTTAAGTCTTTTAACCCACTTTATCCTCTTTGATGTATGCATAACGTAAAAGAGGGTAAGGTGGGTTAAAAGACATCAGAGTTTTCTTCTAGATTCTGATGTCTTTTAACCCACCTTACCCTCTTTGACGTTATGCATATATCACATATTCAATATAATCTATTAATTGGGTTTTTATATTATTTTAACCCCTTTTATTTTAAATATTTACACATACAATGCGAAAGCTATTAAAGTATGCATTTTTATCAGATTTTATCTTCGCTACTCTGACGTTTGTTGAATGAAATAATACATAAATCACCATGGCCCTAACTGACCATAGGTGTCGATAGGCCGTTAAACACAAACACACAAACAAACAAGTATTATACAAATTAATGTGCTCTAGGAAATGACTGAT
>JAUMHH010147367.1:26880-39281 GCA_032359455.1 Chlamys rubida | reverse complement strand
CAACAACCACTGGAATCGGGACACGTAACTACGACCAGCAGCAACAACCACTGGAATCGGGACACGTAACTACGACCAGCAGCAACAACCACTGGAATCGGGACACGTAACTACGACCGGCAGCAACAACCACTGGAATCGGGACACGTAGCTATACAACGGATAGTGCACGTGGTATGACTGATAATGCACCTTGAACAATGGATAGTGATTTTTGTACAATTGAAAGTTTACTTATAGTTTAATGGGCATTGCGCTCTATGTATAATGGACAATGTACGAGTACCGCAAGGTCAAAGTTATAGGTGTTAAGTCAAAGTAAATACTATACAATCCTAGTTATCATATTAGAATAAGCTTTGAGCGTAAAATGTGTTTGGATTTATCCAAAAACACGTAAGAGAAAAGAACAATCTGTCTCTTCACTCTTCTCCAATCTATATCATGAAATATGCGCATCTCTCGGTTTTAATTCTTCTTTTCATTTCATGGGTCCCGTAAACATAAATTCGACATGTTGCATTAACGACTTCTATGCCGTGCAGAATGTTTCAGGATTTGTCCATGAGTTATAAAACAACAACAAAAATAAATAAAATTTTCAGCACGCGTGATCATCTTTTTTAATTTGAACGTCCTGAAATAAATTAATTGTTCGTTATGAGAGTAATAAGATATACTGTCAAAATCATTAATTACTTTGTCTTATAGACAATAAACCTGTAGGGTTGTGACGAGGGAGCACGTTTTGTTGCTATCGTTCTAACGTTGACACAGGAATACACCTAGCTGAACCTTGGGTCTAGGTGTATATCCAGAGACAATATCTCACAAAGCAAAAAAATACAAGAGAAAAAACCTTGGTATGACAGGTTAGCCTGTGAGGTTTCCGCTAAACGAATGGTCCTTAATTGTTATTATCCTTTTTCGTGCGACAAAAAGTAAGATGTGGTCCTTTTTATTGGGAAATTTTCACAATTTCTTCCAAATTGTCGTATATTCTACACATATGTCCTTAGCGAACCGGAACTTAAAGGGAAATCTTAAATTAAGCTGACTCTTTTTATCCCATAAATATGATGGCGTAATTTACAAATGACAAAATCAACATTTTGAACTATGGCTCATGTTGTTAAGAGCAGAGTTTTTGTCCAATATAGACCTTTCCCGTCAACAGTTTAGCCCGCATCATTAATATTCACAATTTTGAAATAAATATGTAATTAGTCGTTTTGGTAAGAAATAAGTAGGTAATTTGTCGTTTCGGTAAGAAATAAGTAGGTAATTAGTCGTTTTGGTAAGAAGTAAGTAGGTAATTAGTCGTTTTGGTAAGAAATAAGTAAGGAATTTTACAGGGCGCAGAAATGTAACAAATAGCGCTATATACTTATTTATCATTTCTGATGACGTTAAAACAAAAGTTGAGTGACAACTTCATTTTAGAGTAGTTTCGCATCGTGAAACATATGTAATCGTCGCAGGCCGAATAGTGGTCAGTTATGATTTTTCCTGGATATTTCTAGCGTAAGTGACAAGCGTCAAACATTGAGATGATTTTAAGATTGTTCTTTTTTACATACTTTATTGCTTCAAATGTAAAGCAAGATCTTGTCATAGCAACTAATAAAAGCCCTCTCCTGAGTAAATTGCACAACAACTTTATGATATCTAGCAACAAAACCCATATACAATACATTGCTACATACCAAAGCTAATGGAGAATATATTGAAGGAATGGAGAAACAGGAATGGAAGTGCAGATATCTGACAAATGTATCCGATACCATGTAATGTTTTATAGGCTAAGTTCATACTACATATATATTGATGTTCCGGTTCATTCCTTTCTGTCAATTAACACAAGTTTCTAAATGAAGGTCACGTATAATTAGTAGCAAGAAATAAGGATAGTAGAAATCGATAATCTTACGGAAGCGTAATTGACTTGTCTACAATGTACTGGTACTAAAGGATATACATTAAGTCCGTTTAAAGCTGACGGATCACCCCTGATTTTCAGTATTTAATAGTCGTTCTATTTATTATGGGCCGAAATTAGGTTTACATTTGATTTCTCTATAGCATTCTAAACACATCTGAAGAATTTTATTTTATTGGCAATATTTTTGGAACTTAAGAACTTCTTTGATAAAGGAATGATTATCAAAACGTTATTTGTTTAATGTTTAAGCAGATGATTTTGAGTAGAACGATGCTAAAGACCGTGTTCATGGGTACATAAATTATACAACTCTCAATCAACATTCGTTTGGGTAGTTATGTCCATTCTGTAAGGGATTAATGAGACCTTCTTATCCTCCCTGTTATTTACACCTGTTACAGACCACATACGAAACATGGGTAATAACATTTAAACAAAACACGAGACTTATCGGGAATAGGACAGGAGTTTATGGATTCTGTCAAAGGGATTCCTGCAACAAAATCAACACGATTACAGCATTTTAAACTCCCAATGACCACAAACCCCGTTTGGGTGAGGCCCTCCATGGGTTGATCCGCAAGACACGATCGTCAACAGATAACTAGAAAGAAAGGGTTTGTGTTTTTACAATATATATCTTTCCATTCAATTCCTCAAAAATGAAATATTCGCTAGAGTTGTTAGTTTCATTCTCTCAGATCAAGATTTAAATTGAAAAAGCAGGTGAAGAATTTTATTTTTAAAAAAAAGCCCGTTGGAGCCTCCTCTGTGACTTTCGACGATCACAGAAATTATTGCCGTGAGATAACAGTAGTTTCGTATCATTAAACAGGAAGTCCATCCTTGTGACGGGAATGCTGTCCGTTTTATTATTATGATTCAATTGATATTGGAAGGTGTAATAATGGGTCTATTTACGATAACGCCAGACACGTCTACCTTTGAACTCTGGGGATATTACTAATTAATGACCAGCCCTTATCAACAAACAAAGGAATAAACTCATCTGTTACTGTAAGTAGACTGACCGACGTGCTTGTCTAAAATACGGAATGCCTCCTCCGGGAAACAGAACTCTTCAGTCAAGGAGATAGGTAATGAGCCTTGACGTCAGCTGTCTTAAGAAATTATTACAGTATTTGAAAGCAATTTAGTTTAAATTGGGGCATTTCTGGTGTTACATTTATATCAAATACAATTCATTATCAACAACGGGTTGGAAACAGGTCGCAGAGATGAATAGCACATTCTTGAAAGCATCTTTAAGTCGTTCCGAACAAGTACTGTTGATGGGGACTATATAGATTTCAGCTCTTCCGTTTTTCTGGACGTCCGTTTATCCATGTTGCACTTTGTCTGGGGCACAGCACTTTATTATCACATATTACCGAATGGCGGATAATAAATGTACTATATTAAGACTTTGACCCTTATCTTTGAAAAAAAAATATGCCCAGAGCATCACTTCAATAGTATTAATTCCAGAGGCATCAAACCTGGTACAAAGACACAGTATCGGTCGTCAGAGTGTCGAAAGCTAATATTAGGTCGCTGTAATTTTTTATTTGAACTTTGACCTCAATCTTACATAGTAAAAACCTTGTGTATAACAAAACTTCTAAGAACACAATACCCAAAAATTCTACGATAACGCTGTGATATATATGAATAGCAGATGCACGTTTTCTACACTTTCACTTCTAACCCATACTATGGTCAGTTTCTCAACAGTAGAAGCCATTATATAATCCACTGGACAAATACCTCTTGTACATGAAGATACTGCCTAACGGTCAAGCAGCCCAGTTTGTCCTAGAATCAAAGAAACGTGTTCACCTGCAGTATCGTTACCGATAGAGAACTAGGAATTGTCACTCCTACAATTACAGGGGTGATTGTACTTGGGTCTCGAGACCAAAATAATAATATATATATGATATGTATATGTATTTGAATGAATTTCGGTAAGAATATGCTTTTTGAGGTATTTTCAATATGATTTTTCCATTTGAGCCTTTTGGTGATATGACAATATATTAAGTATTTTTCATTTACAAAATCCTGATTGGGGACCAATGTATGTAGTTTGATTTGCTGTATACAATAACTGCTGACAATATCTAGTTCAGGACCATTTGTTCAAAGTTTCATTACCACAAATGTCCATGCACATTTCGTTCCCTGAATGTATCAGACTATTTTCACGTGTCTGATATATGTAGGAAATCCACGTAGAGCACACGTGGTATCAATATCAGCACAGTTAAAGTCATCATTTCGGCACGAATTAATCATTTTTAACCATTCGGCATTACACGTGACTTGTTTCTAATAAAAAAAAAGCTTCGTAAGGACACTTACATTGAACATTCAGGTTTTAATTATTTAAAGATTTTTCGATCTATTATTTTTTTAATAGTTTTAACAAATAACCTTCCGTATTTTTTACAAAACTTTCGTTATTGGGAATATTATGCTGTCTTGTTCATAGTCAGGGAAGTTTTCAGAGAAATCGGGAGAATGCGTTTGTATGCTTTTGATATGTTTATGTATTAAAATGATTTTCGTTATGGATATGCTTTTTTAGATATTTTCAATATGAATAAAATATTTCTTATGAATATGCATAATGTTAGTAACACTGTTATTACTTTGATTGATATTTATAACGAAAGTTACCTATGAATATGAATATCCGTCAGAGTAATTTTCGTTTTGAATTTGTATTAAAGTACAAGTAACTTAATTACTTATACTAATTGTCGTTAGTTATATATATGATGTATTTACAGTTCAGAAGAGTGAACACCAACTGTTTGACGTCTATAAATACATTACAATGATCATTTAAACAGGAATAATTAGGATGATAGATACGTATCGTATTTTAATGGTACATACCTAATGTTCTACATTCTATGTTTAAGCTTCTGCTAATTGCAAGTAAGAAAGTTAATACAGATGAAATTATCATATTTGATGCAATGGGCTTTAACTGGATAACACACTGTGCCTCTAGCTCTTTATAGTATTTCTGCTAACTACATATTAGATATTTCATCCGAGTCTCATTTGAAGAAAAAAAAGATCATTTGCAGATCGGGGGTTCGGGAGGAGTTAGACGAGGAGCAGTTTCGCCTCCCACACCCACACTGGACTTGGCGCTTGAACCGTAGCTGTTTTGATATAACGGGCGTTGTCAATACATATTCAATAACCATGACACGAATTTCGACTTCGAGGTAAATCGATTATCGGGATAAGAGGGGTATTCAGGATAAATGGGTTATTCACTTAGTGGGTTATTCGGGATAAGTGTGGTATTCGCTCTAAATTGGTTATTCAGGATAAGTGGGGTATTTGATATAAGAAATATCGATACATCAGAGTTCGTGGTTTTGAAGTTTCACTTTATGTAAATAATTACTTCTGTGTTGTTTTGTCAAACTTTCTCGAGTTTATGTCAGTTTTATTTTATGATAATCCATAAAAGTTGTGTCCGCATCATTAAATAGAAGGAAGTGATAAAGCTGGCGACTAGTTGAATAGGCGTAGTTTCGATGTTTGGAGAATAACAACCAGTTTTTCCAAATTACATCGGATCCGTATTTACAGGTGATTGTTAAATCCACAGTTTATAATGACAATACACGTAATCTAGAGCTATTACCTAACGGTCTGTCTGTTTTCTCACGCTTCGGTGGGGTTAATAAATGTCGAAATGACCACCAGGGTAGTTAGGTGACCATCAATTCGGACAAATCGACCAACTCCATGATACAATAGTTGGAATTTATATTATTCCGCCTAAGGTGAAATCACCTAAACCTTACAGGTAGGAGATAACAAGCTAGGTACCATCTAATTAGCGGTGTCTTTCATGTCTACCTGTAACGGTAATGTTCGAAGGGAGACAACCCGTAGGCTTAAACGATAACTGTCCACAATAGGTAATACAAAGAAACAAAATTTAACACGTGTTAAATTAGTAGATCGTTGATAAATTAAACAAATATTTTCTCTTTTCATAACTACCAGTAAAAGTGTTATAGTTCCAGGCGAATCGAGATTACTAGTAGCAATAATAACACTTTAATGGGCGTATCCAGTGTGATCTTTTATCCCAATCCTTATTGGGGTCATCTAGTTTGACCAATTAAACTGACTATCAAAATATACGTGTATTAACGTTTAAACTACAAAAGAAAACCTATACCATGTGACCCTTGAACTCGCTCCGCGTGTTAAGTTGTAAACAATTATGACTTGACCGGTTTGCCCATTTGGTTTAGTTTCGGACATTTATTAGCCATTTGCTGAGAATACAATACACAAATTACTTAATTATGAGACGCTTTAAATCAAACCACGTCTAATGTCGTAAAATCTTAAGAATTTCACACCAGAAATGTATGAGGCCGCGGAGGAACATCCTGACGTAATATAAAAGCGATACGTGATTGGTTTCAGCCATTACCCGAGTACGTTACGTCATAACCCTAATCTCCAAATAACAGTTTCTTGTAATCCAGAGAATTTAATCGCAAACGTCTTATTGCTTATGTTCATTTTAATTAAACAATCAACGAATCGATTTCGACAAACGTGTTTATTCCTGAACGTTTCCTCAACTCGTGTTATCTTGTGGTAGAGCAACAACGATGACAGCCTGAAATAAACAATATTAACACACGCGTGTAATCCTACTCGTATCAAGTTTTCTTATCTTAAATGCTGATGCATCTTTTTTAAAAAGAAAAAAGTTAGTCTGCACAGCGATAGGAAGACGACTCTAAACTTGTGTTAGACTGGCTGTCTTTCCCAGCAATTGGAGCTTTCGGATTATTTCAATTTTGCATCAGAACACGTCCTTAGTCAGAACTTTTATTACGTTTTTGAATGCCAACTATTTTACAAATAAGTCTATCATGATGCTTCATTTACCATACATTGAATATTGAATTAGGTCTGGAAATCATGTTCTCCGTGGATCGTAAAACATGTTTTAGATATGTACAAAAAACATCATATCCACAAAGGGATTTTGAATCCAAATTATGTATAATTTAGTAATATGCCTGTTTTTTCTGTTATGAAGGCGCTGAAAACTTGTGCCTGATTCATTGTCTACGTTCAGCAATAAATATTTGTTCATTAAACTGAATTCGGAACTTGCGACGGAGTAGAGTCCATACCCCGATAACTGAGAAACCAGCGGTCCGTTACACTACACTGACTTTTCTAGAATTCAAATTTCCGCGCCGAGCTGAAGATGAAGGGAATATGGAATATGGCAGACGGAAAAACGCATTTGGTCAAAGAAATAAAAAGTACTCTTTCAAATCTGAAAAGCGAATCCTCAAAACGAATGGACGTTTTTTTCTTTAGTGTGCTGTGTATTGTTCAATGGTATGGACATATATATTATATATAATTTATCATAGCCTAGAATGAAATATATAAGATTTTCTTTTGTTATAACATCAGGTCTTATTCAATATTACTCATAAGCATACTTTTAAGCTAAAGAGATATCTATAAAAAAGATTGAGAAATTATTTTTAACTGTTATCATCATGGAACATAAAAAGTTAACATTTGACATTAGGTCAATACATACCATAATGCTGCGTATAGCAACATTACATCAAAATACTGTCTTTACATTGTTCCAGTCCATATCTTACCCTAGTTAAATTGAGACAAGAAAAAATTCATTTGAAAACATTTTATAATTAGTGTTTTTGTATCCAGCATGGGGTGATGATGGTTACTCTGCAACGTGATTTCCTCTATTCCAAGCGCCGTTAACTTGTTAAAATAAGTCTACGTGCCATATATGGAAATTATCAATTATTTTTTAATGTAAATATATGTATTTGGGACTTAACCTTGGTTTTGAAACAACTTCGCTTTCCAATGGCTACGATTTGTCTTTTTTTATGTATGGTTACGATCAGACCTTCCGGTATGGATCCTAACCTTTGGTTAGTGAATAAGTCACATACCAAGGTGTAAAGAATCCTAAAGCTTGGTAAGCGCTGAAAGTATAGGTGTCACACTATAATTTGGGCCTTAATACAACTGGGACCTAATATAACGCCGTTCTGACGTAGGTCAAATTCTTGATATTATGAAAATTATTATTCACACGTTTACAGCTTAGTAGCCATTTATTACGATGACAATGGACGGGTCATTTCAGCGCAGTGTTTATCATGGTATCGTGGGTTGACTTTGAAGTCCACTAACGTACAGGACAAGAGCTTGACCGCCTAGCTAGTTTACGACCGATCTTCTCCCTCGTAAATATCACCGAACATCATCTTCACACGTTTTCATACCTCGACAGCCTTCATACATTGGCATCCATACATACCTAAGTGTTGTGGGCAAGACAAACAACGATTAGTACAAAACAACAAAGAAGTAAATATGTATTATTTGTTCTACTTTAGCCCGCCTTTTCTCCCGTATATTTTGTTTTGTTTTTTGTTTTATGAAATTATTTTTTAAAGCCTTACGTCAAAAACACGACACAGTAACCTGACGAAGTGTGTAGAAATGGTGCAGAATGCTACATTATGCTGATAAGACTGTTACGCTACAAGAAGATATTCATTGTGATCTATTTATAGAATGGGGACTGAACATTTTTTTCAAATACCTTTGCTTGGTAAAACTTAGCAATCGAAGAAATTAAAAAAAAACTTGTTTAAATCAAAATCACACCCGGAGAATGTTCTTTCGAATTGCACAGTTTAAACAAAACATTTTCGGGATTAGATATCTTAAAACGGCAGTATGTATTTCCTCTACAGCAGTAGTTAAGGTTTTTCAGAATCAGGTGGAAAAACCTATTGCTTGTGTTATGTTTCATGTTATATTTAATAACCAAATTTAAGCAGCCTTTTTCACAAGTTCCAACAGGTTTGTCCTTATTATAAGTGATAATTGATCTCCCGTATAATGTACAGTCTGTTCGGTATACATCTACAAAGTGTCCGTCCAGCCACCCTCGTATTGGTCAGTTTGACCCCTGGATCCTGTTACGCACATCAAATGAGATTCAGAATATTGATAGCACTTTAAAAACGTGCGTTTCCGGAAGCCATTTCACATGTCTACTGGAAAATTGCTGAGCATATGTTCGACAGTCGGATTGCATTGCCACTCTTTGTTTGAAATTTAGCTTCTTTGCTACGGTAAATTATCATAATTGGAGGTAAAAAGAATCTAAAAATCCAAAATTGTTCTCCTCAGCGTTATAAATTATGTAGCGACGCCCGTGTACATCTCTTCCGGGCAGATATATGACCTCCGACCTGTTGGTCAAGCCAAGGTGTTAGGGTTGACCATCTGTGTCCAGTCGGAATAAGGCGGGCAAATTAAATGTCTACGCAGATAAATGACGGTTTTTTACACTATGTTGATTTCATGGACAGCAAAAATGGACAAGGTTTTATAAAATGACTGCTTCTGGTTTCAGGCCACTCATTAATCTGTAGATGAATTTCGTCTGTGGTTTTATTTTTAGGTTTCAACCTTTCGAATAACAAGTAGCAGATCATATGTTCAATGGCGAGTTTCTGAAATGCGTCTTCGATACCAGCATTTTTATTTGACATATAATGTCAATTCCTTTACCATAAATTGTACAAGATATTATAGAAAAATACATTTACAAGATATTATAGAAAAATACATTTACAAGATATTATAGAAAAATACATTTACAATATATTATAGAAAAATACATTTACAAGATAAGAAATACATTTACAAGAAACACTTAACACTGTTTGATGTTATAGCGTGTATAGGGAATGTTTTTGCGTAATTCATTATATTCATACGGATAAAACGTTATATATTCATGAACTAAATAAGGATAAAACGTTACATTTTAGCATTAACAACAATGAGACATGATATGTATATCGGAATGCCTTATGCAGTAGAAATAATCAGCATGTTGTCAAAAAGACATACAATTTTAGCTACAAATTATTGTTCGATGTCTTAATATTCACAACTAGATGAAAAAACTCGATATAACTACAATTGTTCAGAATATATCAATTTTCAAAATTGCTTGCAAAATTAAGGTGTCACGAGCCTATTTCTCGGTATAAGTCCTTCGAATTAGAGAGCTACAATGCAAACAAGGATATAATTGTATCGAAACCTGTGAACCACTCCTAGGTGTTGGTTCGGCCATCTGTAAGATGTCTGTAGATTCACTGGTCAGTCTGGAGTTATACCACTGACCAGTGGCTGGAACGAGTAGCTGTGGAATGTGATAATTCTAGTTGGAGACGTTAGACAATTGGTATAAGGATGTGATGAGATATTAAATACTCGCCAAAGTCTCGTGACCTTCCCCGCCACTTACCGCTCATTACACTGGAGTGATACCATCTGGTTAACGTCCGGTAGGCATTTCAAAAAAAGATTTTCAAAATTTATCTTGGGAGTTTTGGAACCAAATTATGAGGAATTCATTATATCTACGTTTTTAATTAAGCTGTTTCACCTTGTGATAGTGATATGCCATTTAAAGAAGAAAAAATAAATTGTGGGTGGTCATTACAAATCGTCTTCTGAAATTACAAATATATCTCTTAATTTTGCTAAAGTAAGTGAGACACCAAATTAAAAACTAAGATTTGTTTGGGTGTGTATTTTAATAACTAAACTCACGAGTGTCTTAAAAGACAACAGAACTATTGTGTACTACTCTCTTTTCTCATCCTTAGTAACCAAATTACTCTCCTTCGGGTCTGAATGGTCAAGCGCTTGGAGCCTGTGCCGGTGATATCCGGAGTCGGGAGGCCCCCCGTTTTGTTGAATGATGGACGTTTATAGTCTCACATAAACCTTAATGGACAAAGTGTCGCCCCTTGTCTTAGAGCCATTCAATTTTGTAACGAGTTGAAGAGAAGCACGTGCATACTATCAGATCCCTTACCAGCCCACAACTACCAGTCTTACAGCACACGAAGCAAACATTTATTTTTCAAACATTACAGATGTTACAGATCTATTTATTAAGCATCTCAAGTCAAAAGATGAAAAATACAGAAAAAAATGCCACCCCAATGATGATATGATACAACCATTTGGGGCGGCATTTTTACCGAAAGTTGATCTAAACCCCTAAAACGTGTAAAATTACTCTGAACATCTTAGATTAGGTGAAAATACGGCTGAATACATTCTCAGGTCCTGTTTAACAAAGCGACGCTTACCTATCATTAATCACGGCAGGTATTGTATCAGAATACCATTCAAATCTGATATCTTTATTTAAAATCATTTTTGACACAATTTTAGTATACTCTTATGTAGCTTAGAGTTTTGGAGTTCTTGGCCATTTTGTTGATTCAGACGTTTAGTTTAACAAATGTATCATCGCCGACTTCTAGACACATATCTATTATTCACTAAGTTAGGTACTAAACACGATAATAGGGTCTTGATTTCCTTGGGGACTGCCAACCATGTGAAAAGGCTCCTCACCTGGCGGAGTAATGATGTATTATTACGCCGCGTAGATCACGGAAAAGGACCATTTGCATCGAGTGCTTTATATTGCATGGTGCTAATTGACGTCTAGTGTGTATGGTCATTTAGACTGGTAATTTTACGGCCAAATGACCAGTGCATAATATACACATAAAATCTAATGATTTATTTAAACACTTAGATGACTAAACGAGTTTGGGTACCTGCTATTAACCAATTTGGACAAATTATCATCAATATGGCAAAAATTGGCAAATGATTGACCGAGGTCGCGTTACTTAGGTAATGTCTGTTTAGCTGCCAAGCCTGTGTCTGACGGCCCACTTAGCGGGTCCGGGGATCGTAAAAGTTTATAACACTTGAAAGAACGGTTGAATGATGTTATACTCTCCGGTATAAGTAGATTCGAATATGATATCAACACTCAATCATACGACTGAGTAACGAATTAAGATGTTTTAAGCTAAGTTTGTAAATTCGTTTTTCTTCTTCCTTTTTGAGACATATTGGTTACATATTATTCAACTAAGTATTGACATAATAGTAGCGTAGAATGAAAGATGTGTTGTAAACTGACTGACAGTGGATAAAGTGGTGGTTTTTTTCTCGTTTACTTGTAATGTACCTTTGGTTTTCATTGGTCAATTCAAATAACGTCAAAAAACCTGTCGGTATAATTATACTGCCGCAAATCACCGGGGAATGCAGTTTGTAGACTGCATCAGTCAAAAATAAGACTGTATTCTTATCCATTTTAGTATACCATTACTCTCAATCTAGCTGTCCCTTAGAATCTCTGTTGAGAATTCCTTCATATAGACAGTTCTAAAACAATAGGATTTCCTTCATATAGACAGTTCTAAAACAATAGGATTTCCTTCATATAGACAGTTCTAAAACAATAGGATTTCCTTCATATAGACAGTTC
>JAUMHH010147367.1:0-26780 GCA_032359455.1 Chlamys rubida | reverse complement strand
ATTTCCTTCATATAGACAGTTCTAAAACAATAGGATTTCCTTCATATAGACAGTTCTAAAACAATAGGATTTCCTTCGAATGCATTACCACGTTTATTAAAAGAGAAGGAAACACTATAAATTATTGTTAACCCGTTTACGATACGTAGAAAATACATAAAATACGGTAAACATTTTCTTTACTAACCTCATGAGCGACGCACTCATTCGGTCATATATTTCAGTAAGTCGGTAAGATTAGGGTAAACCGGTTATAACAGAATATTCTCGAAGTCAAAGTAAGATTTGATTGTGCTACAAGTTATATGTGTTTCTTAACATAAATGATCTGGTCATAACTTGTCTCTAAACACCCCCACTTTCTAAATGAATACCTATTACTATTTATAAGGGGCCCACTTATTTACTGCTTAAAGTAATATCATTAGATGTTAACTATTCTCTCATGGGACTCGGCGCCATTTTCCGCAGACAAAATCTTCCTTACCTTGCATAACTTATTAATGCTTCAAATTACCCTTCAAACGCAGAAGAGTTCCCCAAGGGAAATTAACGGTAGATAATCACAAATGATTATACAAATAAACAGGTCGTCAGAGCAGACTTGATAGGTCGGCTGGGTATTGTATAACAACTTTTTGATTACGGTGTGAAAACTACGGGAGATTATTCATGTTGGCAACGAGGAAACCATCACCATGGATACCGCAGAACCTCGCTTTATGTTACTTCCCATAGTAAAGCGACCGGGATGTTTTCAATTCTCAAGTTTTATATACTGTATTTACAATTTAAAACAAAAAATTATATTGACTTCTTGTTTTAAATCAGAGCAGGCAGATACAAATAGTTTGCCAATCCATACATTTATATATATGAAAATGAGTTGGAAGGAAAGATACAAACCATGAATGATGAATTGGGATTCCTTGGGAAGAACATCCTAAAGGAAAAGTTTGAGTAAGGACTGACATGTTTGAAAACGTGGTTAGAAACAAAACATAAAGAATTGAATTTCACATGGATCTCACAGAGAACCCATGGGGTTTCTCAAGGAAAATGTTAAGAGACAAAGCATGAGTAACGAATATGAGTTTTTATTACATAAAAATACACGGATTTGGACCTGTGATTTCTCGGAGAACATTCCTGATTGGTTCGGTGCCATTCAAAATCTTTATAAAAATAATGAGGGGACACCCGGGTTCGAACCAGGGACCTCTCGATCTGCAGTCGAATGCTCTACCACTGAGCTATATCCCCTTGCATACCTGTAATAGTAAATTAATATTTCATATCCTTATCGTAACAATACTGTTCCCATCTGTTGCCACAAATCGGCCACAGCCGTGATAAGACATGGCGTGGTTGAGCGCCTGTCACACATGTCCAATACTTACCTTTATTTTTTATTTTATATTTTGTTGAAATACCACTAAAGTAATTGACCAACTCAGACTGAGATTTATTCTGGCTAAAAGACTTATAAATGTCTAGTTGTCAATTCGTCAGCTAAGTACCACCGACAAAAAACAATGGCGATAAAAACCTTATCAATGATAGTGATAATGCAGTATAAACAGTTATATGACTATGATTGTATAATGACCCATTTCTAGTTAGTCTTTAAACATCTTAATCGTTTCTATTGGATCATTTAATTGCAAAAAGTGTATGATCCATATCTTAGGAACTAATATTTGAACGTCGGGAGGTTAACAGAAGACACATTCGAACTACCAGGGGAGTATCTCTGGTCTGTCAAGGGACGTTTGTCGATCCATGGGAGAAACATCTAAGTATCTTGATTTCCCTAATGTTATTGTGAATATCTTTGTGTTCAGCATTGGATTGAACGAGATTATAATTGGTTTGTGTTAGAAACGTAAATGATAAATACAGAAACATACTTATTTTTTAAATATAATCCTCGGTCCGTATTCATGGAACCGGTCCCGACCCCAAGCATGGATTCTGTGCTCAAACCTACTCCCGTGTTACTGGTTAAAATCATATAATTACACGGGCGAAACGTCGAGCTTTAACCTACTTCCGGTAATCGGCCCCGAGTCTCTCCAATCTTCTTTCAGATCATTGACAAAATAGTAAACGTTATTAATTGATCACTGGAAAAAGAAATTAGGTTTGAGCAGAGAATCTGAGTTGTGCATAAGAAAGATTTTATGAATACGGGACCTGGTGTGGACATGCTTGTTAGTGAATAATTTGCAGCATAATAATACTGACAAAAATATAGCACCTCAAATGATACAAAAAGCACCTGTAAAACCCTTCAGTCTTGTTACCGACAACCTCTGATTGTAGATCCTCCTGTGATGTCTATGTTATTGAGTGTACTATCTGGTGTTGGTGAAGCAAAAAGAGAATTATGACAACACTAAATTGCCACTGGTACGCTGTGATTCTTGGGTAAAAAATAATGTGTATATCATAAATTCAACCTCCCGAACATTCAATTCATCTTTGATTGTCGGTATTCTCTAGAAAAAAATCACCTTTACGAAAACCCGCTCCCTATTTCCCCGTACTGTAGACGACGAGAGGAACACTACATTCAGCATCTAGACACTGCTGTACCATGTAGATGTAATGTTAGTCCGCGAAGTTGTCATTCGAATGTAATGTATTGTTCACCACTCAGAGGAGACATGAGCGCAGTCATTGACATCGATGTAACAATGTTTCAACCGAATATAGAGTTACATTCGAAGAGGTTATGGGAACTCCCGAGGAACCATTAAAAGTCCTCTGTGTTTGAACTACATTGTACTTGCTGTTTATCTTTGTAATACGAATAAGACATACAGATTTTACTGAATCACTTCTGGTTACCTTTTTTTAAGAAACAAACTTGGAGACTTCATAAAATTATCCATGATGTGACACGAATTCTACCCTTAAACATGCTCGTCCGGTAGTCACTAATCTCCAGTAACTCGGCATGTATGAAAGTCAAGTTTTTCAAAAAGATCGATAGCGCTAACACAAACAATATCCTACACCAGAGGGACGTCTAAGCTAACCTGACAGCTTGCATCATATACAAACAAGTATGTCTATTAGTTCTTACGCTTATTTTAAACCATATTTCCTTGCCTTTCAACTTCAATTAAATTTTACAAAAGCTGACATTAGATGACGTTTGAATAGCTCCTCCTTCAGCATGTTTTTGTTCTACATCCTATAACAACTACGATCGAGGTGGACACAAAGTAACTGGCAATGTGATTTAAATATCATCAAACGTCCTTAAATAACGTTAGATGTTAATAGGACGTTAAACAAAATAAAATAAAACCATTATCCAAACCTACAACAGCTTTTAATGAAGTGTCCATAGTATCGAGAGACTCCTCACATCAAATGGAATGGGAGTTTTAATCAATTAAGAGATTCAGTAGACGTCTAGGCCAGGCAATCAAATGATGAATTTGTTCACTTTCAAATTGGGTTAAATATATTACTTTCTATATTCCTAAAGTTTTTTTACCCCAATGTCTGAAGGGCACTCTACAATCTCTGTTATTTTTGTTGTTGTGTCGGCAGACAAAAAATCAATTGGTTCTTGGCTACCAACACTTATACGTGTACTGCTCGCAAGATTGCAATATGATCTAGTAGGCTTGATAGTCAAGGGAACGCTACACATACAGTTTAACAATTTTTCGAAAGCCAAACTTTAATCATGTTTCTATATAACAATCTTTGCGAATACTAGTCAATGATGAAGTCACCGACTTGGCTTGTTTGTAATGGAAACCCTTACTCGAAGCCATACAAACAATGTTTTGTCTATGACTCGTATCCAGCCATTCTCCACGTTTAAGTACTACAGTGTTACACATGACACGTTGTTCTCAGAAGTGAGATTAATAGAATATGTATTTTGAAGAAATAACAAGATCATTTGATTGATCTTGAACATCCTTTCCCAAACATGGTATTTAATGACAACACCTGAGTCTTAACACTGCTGCACCTCAAACGAAACATTCAGGAACACTGTTTTTCTGTTGTAATGAAGGCAAAACATGGCATGAAAAGCAAATGGCAAGTACAACGTATATGGTTCTGCACTTATTTGGAGCTGTTTTTCGAAAAACAAAGAATTATTTTTTTCGGTGGCAGGATTGTCAAGCTGACTATTGGCATTTGTATGAAGCTAGATTGATGCAGGAGCGGCAACAAAGACCTTGCCAAGTCCTTGATCTCTTCTTCCTTTTCTTCTTCTTGCCAAGTCCTTCATTTCTTCTTCTTTTTATCTTCTTCTTCCTCTTCTCCTCTTCTTCATCATCAAGTCATCAGCTGTATGCTTATTCTTGTCGGTGAAATGAAAACAAGGCATTACGTGAACGATATTTGCACGCGTAAAGAACAGTTGTGAAAACTAATAAAATCAGATCGAAATTACATTCGGTTTTTTTCTTATTTAAACATTGTCTTAACCTCTTTATATGTTCAACCCTAATACTCACACAAATCCTTTTTTTGTTCTAAATTAACACATGCACGCGCATGCTAATTGTCCAGCTATACACTGTTATTAACCAATGAAAAGAGTCGTTACATAGTCGGTATGGTAAAATTGTAAATACAGTACATGCGTACACGTACATTGCATTCGACGTTCAGACTTAGGCGCGTTAATGTCAAAAATACTTGGAACACGCTTGTCATTATTAAAGTTTGAATATTGTTGTGTGGCAAGTTTGAACTATTATAACTTAAGGGTCAAAAAGTCAATTGGTTAATTATTCATGTGTAATTCATCCCTATCCCAGTAACTACTTACCGTCTATGCAAAGGTGCACGATAACTCATCATAACAATCACACACCTTTAGTATACAGAGTCTAGAATAACAGTTAAGGTAATTAACCATATGACAGGTAATTAACCATATGACAGGTATATTAATCAAGGTTTGTTTATCATTATTGTCAAGTCATTAAAATGACCAAAACGGCGTCAAAGCCCGATCGCTAATTTCGCAAGCCTATAAATTGTCTCTTGTTTTAATTAATTAGTGGTATGAAGGTAAATTCCCTGCCCAGAGATACATACCTGGCTGTTATCGTCAGGATGTAAAGGTATGTTGTAAGGTACGCTTCTTTACCGCTCGTACATCTTTGTCGTTTCCGGATTTTATTATACGGTAGATATATATTCCCACGAAAGAATGAAGTGATTTTCACGTGAAAATCTGATATTTTGTTTGGTATTGTTGTTGATTACTGGTGATAAATGCTATATTGCCAATAGCAGATATGAAACAGTTGGTCTACCCCATAAAAGTATATGCCCACAACATGAAGTTTGTTTCTGATACGTTTTGTATCATATGATCTGTAGGATAATTTTTCGCAATTTATGTAAAATAAAACATATATAATAGAGTTAAATAGGTCTATGCAATGTATGTAGTGTATGGAGAAAATGCTCTTCTGTGGAAGGTAGAACAAAACATTAACTATAATAGCGCAGGCAATTCTATTTCTAGTTGACACACATCGCTTTGCAAATTCAACTTGATTTCATTTAATGCACTTCCAGTTAACAATGTTAAACCAGCAAGACATTACCAGAAGCAGGAAGCGTGATTTGCATAAAACCTCAAATGACGCATTTCACATGCGTATTACAGATGTACTCTACCTTGGGGATTCCCATAAACATTCTGTAATTAGTATGAAGGTTTTTATATCTTCACCGTCTACTACCTGTCTTTGAAACACTGATGTTATATTTGTATCATCTTGTGGTTAAGTAGAAAAATATGTAAATATCATATACATAAGTTCACGTAACCCCCAGTAATAACATAAAAGTGTGTGATGACCTCCTCACTATCACCCTCGGTTTGGTTAACATTAAAGTGTCTGTCCGGGATATGGGTCGGGGTTAGTACAGACTGTGAATGGGTGACATGTAGTAGATAAAGTGAACAGCTACCTCTAGACTAATTAACAGCAATAGAACCATGATACTGTTCTCATGCTGAAGCTCAGAGTCTGTGCTCAAGTCAAATGCCTTGCTCTGATGATAACTTATTCAAATTTCATATGTATGCCCATGATTTAGAAAATAATGGAGATACTTGAAGTCGAATATATTTTCAATGTCTAGGTTTTTAATTTCTGTCTCTGTCGCTTGATATCAGCGAATGTCAAAAAGCTGTTTTGAATGAGAATTAAAATGCTTGAGCATGAGAACGGTTTCAAACATACGGGTCCTGACATTACGCAGCAAAACGTAATTTATTACCGTATATTCTACTAAATTTGGTGTTTAGATTTCTTGTTATTGTGGATGAAATATCAAACTGTTGTTTGCATTTTTATCATTTTTACATTTAAACAAACTAAAGTAATATTCCCAGTCATCCCCATGAGTTCCCACCAAAGACAAAAGTACCTCAAAACATAATTGTAAACTTGTTTCTCTAAAGATATGGAGCTCGATAAATACAAATTTTGTTTATACATTTCTGCATTAGCATTGCCATGTGTGTACGATTAATTAGATCACTTACTTAGACATTTTAGTCTGTTATCGAATTAGGCAATACTATTTTGTATAACTTCATGTGGAGATAGAAATGAAAAAGCATTGTCATGTTTGTACGTTGAGTTAAATCACTTAATTAGACGTACTACTCTTTTAACGAATAAATCAATTATATTTTGTATAACTTCATGTGGGGATAGAAATGAAATGGTTTATGCCTCTTTCTATTTACGTTGTAGCGTTACCATGTTGTACCTTTATTTGATACCTTTTGCATGTCATACACGAAGATTCGACGCATATTTCATATTATTCGTGAATATTTTACGCCTATTGTATATCATAAACAAATAGTTTACATATTTTATATCACACACTGATATTTTTGTCATCCTTATTTCACTAATACATAAAAAGCATGATCAAAGATTCTCATTAATTCATAATCTTTTTTGATAATGTTAATATTTATACCTTCACACACCGAAAGTCATGATGATATACTACTACTTGAAATTAGAAATTTGCGATAGTTTTCTTTTGTATATGTACATATTAAATGTCCTCTTCCTGTATTTGTATACGGCTATATGCACAGGACAGATCGTGTCTGTTTGAAAGCGATGTCAAAGAACCATGAAGACAGATGGACAGGCGACGGTCAAACGTTATGGTCCTAATTGTTCCATAAAGGACATTAATGGACCTACTTGACTGTCTGAAGTGACCACTGTCACTCCTAATGAAGAAAATTATTCAATTAATACCACTTTCTCATGTGGTTAATGCCGGTCCTTCTCTCGTCGTGTCCGGCCTCACGTGTCACAGGTGATGTTAAGGGTCCCGGGTCCTTCTCTCGTCGTGTCCGGCCTCACGTGTCACAGGTGATGTTAAGGGTCCCGGGGCCCAGGACGGTTGAGGTTTTGTACTGTTGAATATGTATCCAAAAGACTGTGGTACACAACATTTATTGTTTTCAGGAGTATCTTTCCATTTCAGGATTCATTTCATTATCAGCGATTTAAAAGATAATAAGAATCAATAAATAACTGCTCATATTTGTGATATGTAACATGTCTTTGTATTGTCATCCTTTCGCGTTATTTACGTAAAATCAATTAGCGAGACATTAAATACCGAAATAAAACGATTTTGGTTATATATGATACTTCTAGATACAAACACGTAGGCTACCTTGATTATTCCAATAAAAGATGCATACGTGTTTTTGTATAAAAAAAACTAACACAGTGTCTTCACACAACGACACATGAACTATTTTGAAATGATAACGACTGATTGGTTTAAGTGATTTAATTAATAATATTAGGTTATGGCATCTTTACCGCGATATTTAATACGTTATAAAAAGTTCCTGTATTTTAACCGCGAACTTTTATGATCTGGTAAACCGCGTAATTACACCGCTATACAAAACACAACGAGTCTATTTTAAATATATAACGCGTCATTATGCCAAAACAACAGACGTAAATAAGAAAATTGCAGAAAGAAAAGTTTGGCATTTATGTAGACCACTGTCATCAGACATATCATTTATATGGTATGTATATACGGTACGCTCTGTATGACCCAAGAGCATGACCTTCTACAATGTTTATTAGGGTAATCATTTTTCGTCGGTTCCTAAAACCCAATTCAAACGACAGGATGACACGGCTACAAGTTACAATTTAGTAGATGACAAATGGAAGTGGTAGCTAGGTTTACGGAGTGTGATGATGGCTGTTCCTGGAAAATGACATATTTAATCTCCTAGTCAACGTATCACGGCGGAGTTAGGTCCGAATCGAATGTTAAAGTATTGTTAGATTTAAAGGTCGGATTGTTTTATCTTTCGTTATTGGTAAACCTAGCAATGTAATCGTGACGATGTATTTCCACAGATTCTCTTGGTATCGTCCCGCACCAACGTTGGGTTTTGGCATTGTTTGTTGACGGTGTGGTATTTGTTTTTGTTTGTTTTTATTATTTTCATTAATATCGAAACGTAAATTTGCTATTTTGAGTATTTGCTTGTATGCGTGATGTTTTCTTCGTAAAGCGATTTTTATCTATTCCATTCTTATGACATAATACATGTTTAGCACTCTAGTCGTATCAGCTGTATTAGTTAGTTGCTTCAAATAGTTTTCTGCCACAAAACGAAACAAATGGAACTAATTATCCTTTATGAAACATTTGCCTGAAAACAATAATTCATATATTATTTCAAGTATTCACAAGACTCATCCTTTTGCTTGTAAGACATATCCCTTATTAGTGCTCAATAACATCCTTGTGAATTTGAGATATGCAATATATTTAATATCTGCAATGTGATTTCTATTCAAACTTACCAGTCACCGAAAATGATGGTCAAGCAGGTCGTCTGACCACCATCGAAGTTAATGGGTTTTTTATGAAGGATTGCCTTAATGCACCAAACATCAGAAAAATACTCCCTCGTTTTCACCAAGCATATGGTAATTTGTGTCAGCATTTACAATGCCCGACATTCATCTAAAGATTGGAATATCGCAGAATTTGTCAACAGTTGACCGCATGCGTTAGAGAGGGAGAATGAGGCTAGCCTTTAGAGGGCAGTTGGGTCAGACCATTACTGACTGTAACCGGACAATAATGATACATCAAAAGCGAGATGTAACGACTATGACAGCGGCATAAAGTATTCAAATAGTTCGTGTATGAAAGCAATCTTCAAAGTCATCATATTGAACTGCGACATATTTGGTTCTTGAATTCATGGTTTAGATGCCACACAGCCTGAGGGTTAAACAGTGATTGACTTCGTCAATTATTAATTAGTTCGATGCTACTAACACTAATTAATAATCGTTCTGTTGTAAATTAAATAACATGACTTTAAAAAGGGAAAATACTGATAATGAAAATTAATAAATAAAAACAAAAGGAAAAACATTAAAAAAAAGAAAGAAAAAGAAGTACAATGATGAATGGTTTGGTGCCAAGCACCATATATACGAAATAGAGCAAAAAAATAATATATATATAATAATAAATTTAACAACCACATGCATACTAACTACTCACATACTAACAAAAAAAAAGTATGCTAATGAATTGCAATGCCTTATTATAATAATTGTAATAATTAGACAACCATAGTGAAGAGCGAAATCTGAGTACAAAAAAACAACTAAAAAACTAAAAAAAAAATCATTCTGGGTGACAACATTGCACAAGCTGAAATATGCATTCACATAAAAAAATAAAAATAACTACAAAAGCAATCAAAGCTTCTATTAGTAGTTAATCACATGAATAAAATAGCTTAAGATATAATAACGATACATATTAAATATACAAAATCACAGATATACTTAACGTCAAAGATATTAGATAATAGCAGAGTTAAAACAGATATCAAATCTGTGTTATTGTTACAGCTATAAAAGGTCAAGATAAAACAGATTTCAAATATGATACATTTATAGATATAACATAGTTGTAAATATCGTATATTGTATCTTATCGTATAAGATATAAATAATTCAGATATATATATAAACCTATAGCATAGTTACTGACAAGATATATTTGCACATATAAAATAAATACTTATATCATAGATGTGATATGAAAACGTGTTTGGATAAAAATCTCTACTGAAACAGATCTATCCGATTTCGAAGACAACAAGATACAAGCATAGCAAAAAGAGATAAAATATTTAAATTTAAAGTTTTCAGTTTATTTTTCATAAATTTCATGAAAATGTTTATGTGGGAGATGCGATTTTTATATCAGAAGTATATGTTTATATCAGAAGTATATGTTTATATCAGAAGTAAATGTTTATATCAGAAGTATATGTTTATATCAGAAGTATATGTGTATATCATATGTTTATATCAGAAATATATGTTTATAAACAAAGTAGGAGTGTTATTAATGCTTGCCAAGAAACAAAAATACAAAATAAGTAAAAGTATATTTTTTATCTTTTAATGTGATTCTGGTGTTATCATTAGATTTTCTTGATTATATGGTGGACTAGGTAATCTTTGCAAAAGCTGTAGAAAAGGCTATTTTTTAAAGCTACTGAATAGAATACGATGAACCGTTTGAATACCCACGAGAAACACACAACACATCAATAAGAAGATAGTTTCAATTATAAAATGATAAATATCGTGTTAATAAGGATCCAGTGTTCGGGTAGAGTAAGCGTATTATCTGAATAGTAAACACAGCAGCATTGCCTTAATTCATACACTTCCTAATTACAATAAATTCATGGAGTACGAATTAAAATTAAACTTGATGGAAAGATCAAACACAGCCATGAATTAAAAATAATTTTAATGAAACAGGTGATGATAATGAACGATTGCTGGGTTGGCATCTGTCCCCTTCTAGATGTGAATCATAAAAGTATTATTAAAACATTATCCAATACGCTTTTGATCCTGCGATGGTATGCAGTCATAGTATGGCGTGTGATATTTGGCTGGGTATGTTTAGGAGGTAATGATGGTGCGTATTGTCGGCTGTATTTGAAGTGGCTGAGGCTCATCCGAGTATATCATTATCATGACCTGAATAACCTGGTGATAATACCGTCTTAATGGGCGAGAAAACAGTTCGCACCGTTTAACCCCTCAACAGACTGCGATAAATCATGCAATTTGTTTTCTTTAAATTCCTGCTATTTTTTAACAGAGTTATCATTTTAAACTTATTAAAGTTCAAACCGAATGGGTTTTTTCTCAGTAATTATTGACATAGATTATACATTATAGTTACTCTCATTTTCTAGGCATAAACACATTTTTAAACATTCGATAATTATCATGCAGGTTCGTGTTTTCAAATAGAATTACTCACGAACAGGACATACCTGAATGATATATCTATATATATAATCTCTAAATTCTTCGTAAGATGTATTTAAACGTGAGTGACTCATTGATGATGTGAATGTTAAAGTATATTTACAACATTGTTTAAAGGTTATATTTTTATATGATTAAATAATACACAAAAAATGTATGCATGTTGAACATATTTCGTTCTAAGGTCAACTATGCTAATTTGTTTATATCATTCATAAGTGATATTAAATAAAGAAAATAAATAAATCTACCTAGAATACGCCACTCTAAAGCGCTTTACAGTGCAAAGATATACAATCTAAAAAAATCAATATAATTAACATGTACATGAAATAATACATTAATCAATACAATTTTGTTTAATTAGCAGGAGCTGCCTTATCAGGCGCTACCTACTAACCCTATGCCACCTGGCTAAATCTCCCTATGTGTGCTTGAGTTGTATTGTGTATGTATTGGTATGTTACAAAAAGTACGGTAAAGTGTAAATGTATTATTAAGAAAACATAAACTTTCTATTTGTCAAAGTTTCAAGATAGCAATCATAATATGTGCGGAACAAGCTATAAAGATGAGGTAATTATACACATCACTAGTTAAGGTGGTAGTAGTCTATACATTTATTTTATTTGGTTATTCGTATCGTTATCAACTATCATCAATACGACACATTATATTCCCTGGCTGTTTTTTTTTTTTTTTTTAGGACAACGAAAATTTTACTTTATTTTTGTATATATACTTGATGAAATAAAGGGATTTGTTACCCAGATTTACAGCGTAGCATAATCCCCTCCTCTTTCTATGTTTTAAATTATAATGTACAGTATATATTGGTAAAGAATTGGCCATCCTTGTCAGCAATTAGTGTAACTAAATTATGAAAGTGCGTTTAAACATCAATGTCCCCTTACAACGAAAATAACAGAAATAGTTCAGCATTATTTTCCTGTATACAAAAATCATTAAATATACATAAATATATCTGTATTTACTTTACATACGAAAAGGTTTGATTATACATCCAATGTATTATATATTATCTTTATAAAAAACAATTATTACCATCCCCAAGCCAAAACAAGACAATACTATCCTTCTGTGTAATGACCGTCCACATCATGTTGCTCAATGTGTACCATCATGTCATCAATGACGATACAAACGCAATATATACCCATTTATTTATACTTAATTGACTACATAATCCTCTGCATACAATTTCTATTGAGTCAGGGCAATTTTCTAAAGCATCAACAATCTATGTCAGATTTACCAAATTAATTTCAAATCTTTGCGTATGACAGTACTTGCTGATTTCAAATGACACTGTCAATATTTCATAGAAATTGAAAAAAATATGTATCTATAATGTGTATATACTAAGCCTTATATTCTATTTTCATTCACAGAGTTAATCCCACTTAATCCTTGAGAACCATTAAGACTCCTTGCCCCGGAGCATGCTGTCATGACCTGACTACAGACACGGCCTGCAGATAATGCATGTTATCATGACAACAGAACACCACATTTGTTGTCTAAATCAATTCTCACCCTAGTGGGTATCAATATGACAATTGTCAGTCACTCAACGTAAAACATACATCATCAATAATGACACGCGCGCGTGACGTCACAACAGGTGAGTATCGGTGGGAACATTCCAAAACTTCCCAAGAGTTGTTAGAGCCTGTTAATGTGCGATACTTTGATTGGTTACTAATAGATTGGAGGGGACAGTGAATTATGTGGCACTGTGTTGTACAAGGATGCCATAGTACCGAGCTATAAATTATATGAGAAAATACCTATGTTCTTTACAACTGTGTCACAACTTACCTGAAGGGATACATTACTTTTTTGGCTAGGAACACCCAAACACGAATTCGACACTGCGTGTATATATAGAATAGTTTTGTCCGTTAATTAATTATTGTTTCTTGTATTCACTCGCTCGCTTAGTTATTCAGTAAGCCATGCATACCTTTAGTTTATTTATCTTAGATCTATACATAGAAAGTGTTAATACCAAGCATGATGTGTTTGGGTTAAAGTTGCATATCCAACAAAGCTTATCAATGGAAGTTTTTAAGTTGGTTCAAATAATTTTAGCATTTATTATTTTTAAACTTTTTCTATTTAAACATTGAAAGCAGATTTTGAAGAGCAGAATTGCTATAGAAAGATAATATTTATAGTATGTACAATATACAGAAGTAAACAAAGATGAAGATGCCATACAAAATAGTCCTGTTTCTGTTTCCGCATATAAAAGGTCTACTTCAACACATTGCAAAATATGCCTTGTGTTTTTAGTCGCAATGTTAAAGGAATATTACAAAAAAAATGAAAACATTATTATTTAAACATTTTGTGTGTGTTTCAGAAGATAAGACAATGTTGAAAGATTTGTAAGTCGGTAAATGAACAAAAAATTGCTTTGATTTGAAACCTATGAAATAAATTCAAACATTCTTAAAAACCGGAAATCTTCATTTACATATTGGTCACTTGTATTTAGACGTCTGTTGCTTGTATCCCTCGGGTGTTTATTACATCAACTACAACTGGACAAGACAGATGGACATACATCACCACTCAGAAGGGCCGGACCTCTATTGTGTCAAATATTACCTGGTTATAGATTGTAATGGTCCTTTGACCTGGCTGACACCTGGGCAGTACTACGTAATCATATCAGTTAGCTTTACATTCTATATATGGTAAAGTTGGTATAATGCTTAGGTAAATTAAACTTTATATAACTTGATACCAAATATTATTAGCATTCAACACATGCATGATCAACATGTTTGCATATATTAAAAAGAAAAGTGGAAATGTCTCATTGATAACGGATTGTAAGCTAACTAGGCTTCGAAGGTTTCGTAAAGATACGTAATAACAATGTATATGTTTCATTTGTCTGTCATCACCGCCACGGACATCGGGACAGAACAGCATATTGGACATAATGGGATGTTTGTGTATGCAATGATACATATGCAATTAACACTTAATAGGTATTAATGTGACTGTTGGCACATTTTATTGACAAATCATGGGAAACATCCAAATAGTTATTTTATTCAATAAATGAGGCAAGTGCCTCACAATATCATAATAATTTATTGTCTCTAATTATAAAGATTGAAAATCCTAAAACATTTGGGGTTTATAAATTCAAATTGTCTTCGCATTTCCATAAAAATTGCAAACGCGTAATTGTGGTACAATGAGAAAATCCAGAAAACTGAAAATCCAATACAATACATTCAAAATTGGTAGTCCCTTTATAAATATATACGACAATAATTCAAAGTTATTGCTTTATATTTGTTGTGCTGAAATATCTACGATAATCTTCCTGCATTTCTTCACAAAACCATTTGTTTTTATTACTTTATTACTGCTGTCATTTCGAGAAAAAAAATGTACTCCTCCTTTTTGTGCGTTACTCAAAGCAACCATACCGTAGCATTTACTTGTTTTGTATGTATGCATATTTCATTAAAAATATTTTAAAGAGAATGATCAGCCTTACACTAGGATGAATTAGATCGTTCATAATAAATCCTCATTATTTAACTGTATAAAACACTACGTATTCTAGCTAAACTTAAACATTATATTAAATTGAACACATTCTTAAACAAAACTTTCACATTTTAGTAAGAACTGGACTTTCGTGTAAGGTTTTCACTTTCTGATACAACTTGAATATTATATTAAAACAAGCATATTCTAATCAAGTACATTTTATAATAATATCCTTATTTTCACAGGATAACATATTTAGATACATGTAGAAATCAAATTTCTAGTATTAACAATGATTATTTTCAGATTGTGAAAATGAAAATACGAATATCCTTGAGTAAAACTTGACTTGATTGTTAAGGCAGTTATGCAAAAGTTCTGGACCTGTGTTCTTGCTTCTTTCTTTGTTGTAACTGGCCGAGTTCTCCCAACAGGATCAATATGTAAACATTTACCGTAGGAAAAACACTACCAGGTAAGATCTACGTACCTTTGAGATCTGAAACAATATCAGATTGTTAAGATACCATACTCTCTTATTTAAATAAGAAATTGAACCTGCCTACAGAATTGTAGTTTGAGAATTTATAAAGCTTTACGAATACGGACCTTATACTTCCTTATCTCGTTGATAGAATAAAACATAGCCCAAATATGAAAGAACAATGCCATTATGAAAATAAACACATTCTTTACATTGCATCTATAATATGTTTTATGTGAGGAGCATCAAACGATTTGTTTGTGTCACCGCAATTAACCTATATACCTCACGACATCGCTAATTTTACATGGAAAACACTTTTTGTTTCCGTAAAAACAAAAACAATGTGGTTATGTATCTGTAAAGCCTACGAGATGATCCCCGAAGGGTTCTGTCTGAGGAACACTCCTATCCCTAGGGAACCAACAAACAAGTTTACACAAATGAAATATCGTTTCAATTAGTACACAACGTGCCTTTGTGTTTTTTTCCTTTTTCATCTCTGAAGCCATCACAAATTGTTTTTGTTGAGGGTGTTGGTTTGTGGGATGATTGATTCGTGCAGTTTTATAAAGTAGACAATTAACTTCTAAAACAAAAATATCCGCTTTAAATGTTTATGGGTTTTTTTATCTTAAAGGAGAATTTGTTCATCAACTGTTTAGAGTGTACAGTTATAATACATTAATTATCACATGTTGTCTAGAGTGTACAGTTATAATACATTAATTATCACATGTTAACTAAATGTATGGGTTTTTTTGGATAGTTTTGTTAACTTGCACAGAAGATAAAAATGTGTAAGCGTATAATAGTAACTAAGAATGATGCAAAACTAGCCATGAAAAATAGTCAGACATCATTATTAAGCTTCCGCTCGTAATATGAGTCTTGCCTTTTTTCTTGGTAATTAACATACATAAAAATAACTTATCCGTCAACCAAATGTGGCAAAATGCACCTTAATATCCATTAAGTGTTAATTGCACAGCATGTATCAACTGCTGTACAAATCAGCCATTGTCTCGTTTGACTGTTACTGACCTATGACACCATGGAATCACGTGATATGGAGGTGAACGACGAAGGATAATGACGGTTAAACGAACATAAACAGTTATAACATCTAAACAGGCAAACTTGATCATCTTCTAGTTATCTTACATACAAGTGGGTACATTGTTCACCTATCACTCAAATTATGTATGGATTCATGAACACCGCAAAAACATTTTACATTATGATCAATTATAACATTGATATTATCAAAGATGCTTTAACCATATATAATATTTCAATATTAAGACTTTTTAAGCTGACAATACTTTTGTTATGTATAGACACTGGGCATATGTCACACAGATAAAAAGGCCATTATAATCTATAACCGAGTTATATGCGACATAGAGATGGTGCTAATTAATTTTGACTCGGTGATATATACACTTACGTCTTGCCTAGCCCACCATTTATATGTGTTGAGTACGTAGTCCCTGCAGGGCTGTTACACATAATGCCCTTACAAAATAGAAAATATATGACCAACATTCAGAAATATGGAGAAGGATTTATATAGTGTAGGTGGTGATAATTTGTTTTAGTTACTTAAATACCAAAAATACATAAATACACTAATAAATACATAGATAATTGACAAAATATCATTGTAAATTATATATGTATAAAGATACCCTTTTACAGTGCGTCTTTGTTTCCTAAAACGAGTTACCTGTGGTAGCTTTATCAGACTTTCTGTGCTCCGTTCAACTTTTACTGCATTCAGTGTATTTTTCGGAACTGTATTTTGATTCTTCTGACTTTCAGCGCCAGTAATAAGTCTTTAATCAGTGAAATTGCCATATAGTGCAGAAAATATCACCTTTGTTCAGCTTTCTGGATTGACGTTAAATTGTTATATGTACTTCTCTCTGGTGATTTTAGTTGTTCTCCTTCAAAATGTATGTACATGTATTTCTTAATATAAAACCCATTTAAATACACTGGGAAGGTCGATCGTTTATCAAAATATGGTATACGTTTATTTAGGAATACAATGTGTATAATTAACCTATGTAATTTGTCTATCGTTGATGTCGATCCCTGTGAAATCTGCTTAACGATTTTTTTTATATACATGTATTTTTATTCAATACCTGTTTTAACAGACAAGAAATGAAGATATTTTATAGAATATAAAGGTACGACATATGCTATACCGGGATTCACGCATATATGACAAACACGTGTTTCAATGATTTTAGTATTGAAGATATGCCAAATCATAACCTGCAACGTAATAAACATGAATTTAATTGTATCCACAAATTAATTATTGATAAGTTAGCCCTTTATAATCTTTATGAATGTTTTGGTGAGGCACATGCTATACATCCACCACTGTGATGGTGAGTGAGAAAACAAAATAAGTGGTAACTGTGCATGTTAACAGTGAGCCAATACAGCATCAATGAAGCATGCGCTAGCAGCGATTGGGCATGAGAGACAGAACCAAAAACAATATTTCTAATGTGTTTTTGTGAGTGTTAAATAATTCCCCTATTTAAAGTACCTCCTGCTTCAATATGTACACAAAAATGTGTTGTTACTTTTCCCTCTTTTAAACATCCACTATTTGTTTACAAAAGTTTGAAACCCCAGGTGAGATTGATACAAACGTAAAATAAAAAGCCATCAGCCTAAATCAGCGACAGAAACAAAGGCCAAATATCACTTAAGCTATACACGTTTGTTCTACAGTCTGCCTTGTTTAACAACACGTAGCGGCGACGATTTACATAGACAGTGTCAGTTAGTGTAATGTTGGCTCATAAAGTCGTCTTTGTTGCAACATTTGCCCCATAGTTGTCTGCCCTTTGGCCCCTCTCCTCTCCTCCTCATCACCTATAACTGCTTCGTTATAACATCGCAGCCAATCTCGCCGGAAGGGACAAGTCCGTAAAATTATTAGTCTGGTCTCCAATAGCAATGTTCCCAGACTGTCACCCTTAAGGGTACAGATCCAATTAATAATCTCTGTCGTATAGCCACTGACACGAGCGAACGGTGTTACAAATGACATTTTTATTTTGTAAAACTAATCCCCTTTTATTTTCTATAATACCGTGCCAGATATTGAAATTATAAATCAAATTCTAAACAAGAAGACGCGTGCCTCGTCAACCTTGTCAACCTGTGTTATGTACGGTATACTAAGTTAGACAGCATGTATGGTTTCGTGGATATAGACAATGGGACCGATGATATGTAGCATGTGAAATGTTTGTTAGCCGTAGTTAACCGATCGTACCTCATATTGGTTTTCCATAGGTTTACCAATCATAACTAGTATTTGTTTGCCGTGGTATAACATTAATACCTACCACTTGCTTGCCTTGGTATACCATTCATACCTACCACTTGCTTGCCTTGGTATAAATATCGTACCACACTGACTGCACTTCAGCATTGTTTTGATGATTTTTTATCGTGATATAACTGTTGATTGTCTTAAAATTGGTGATTATGATACTTGTTCGAGATATAACAGTCGTTTGTTGAGATAAGTCATTTTAATACTTCACTGTGTTAAAGCCATTGATTGTTTAAGATTTAATATTATTAAAGCTGTTTGTTTTATGCAAGTTTTTTTATCATATTTTGCAGCATCTAACTAATGATTGTTTTTTAATTGCATACCTAGTCAAGGTTCTATTACAATTAGTTAACTTACTGTAAGAATGCATCTGTTCTCGAACGTCTTATTTCAGCGAGTTTTACATTACTGAAATACGCTAAATTATACATTTCAGTATACTGTTTGTTATGGTATATTATGTGGATGCGCATATTTATCAATTCGTAAATATGTTGAAATTTGATAATGCGCTTAAATTTTAGTACGCTAAAATAAGAACGTTTACAGTATGTTACGATAATTCTTATTTTCAATTTTTTTAAAATTAAATTATGTATTATTAATATAAGTTTTTTCCGTGCGTGTTACATGAAGGTGATCATTTTGATGACTGGGTAGCGTTGAATTTATTTTCAGTTTTGATCACTATGTTATCATAAATTTTAATTTCACCTAAATGTATAATAAAGCTTTAAAACTTTGATACGACTAGACTCTTGACCCACGGTATCTGTTTGATTTTACTCCAAGGTAAGATGTTAAAGTTGAAACTCTCCTGTTTCCTAATTTAGAATTTAAACAAAAAAGCATAACATTACTCAAATTGTGTTAAGAAATGTTCGAATTAAAGATGAATCATAAATATTTAAGCTACAGTTAAGCAAGAGTAATACGAACACACTGTATGTGACACAGCACTAAGTCGGGCGGTCATTGAAGGATCAAGTGACTATAGAGGTTGTGTCCAACATATTTGTGTTCTTTATCTATGTGTTGCTTATCTTTAAAATAACGTTCATTCCATTAATCAAAAGGTTATATAATATTGAAATATATCGGATCAATACACCAGGACGAATCCGAACTCATGTCGAATACAGCAACAGGAAAGCAGGACCAACCAAATATGTGGTTTTAAAAAGTCGAACTGTAATATTTTCTAAATCCATGTGTCCTTCAATCCAATAATACTGAAACGATTTGATAGATAACATTGTTTGCAACCCCGCTCCCACTTATCCGTTATGACAGTCTCAGTGTTCACTACAAAGACCTTCTACAACCCTCGATCATAAGCACACGTGTAAATGTTTATACAAATGAAAGAACTTTTAAAAAGTATTACTGTATTCTGATGTTTATTAATGTTATATAACAATTTCTTATTTTTGTAATATACGTAGAGGTTATGCTATATCCTAAATGTCTACATTTATAGCAAATGTTACAAATATTGTTATATATCCATTATATATGTAAAAGGTAATTGATCTATCAATAAAACAAGTTCGAGAAACGCACTGAGAAATGTAATCGACGTCAATTGTCAATGTTATACATCACCTGTAATAATATACCTATGTAGAAGCTTATGACTTTAACGACACTATCAAATTAAAACCACGCAACAGCAAGTAGTTTATTGTAGGCTTTTTTTCTCGTAGATTTACTGTAGATAGCACATTAACATAATCACGATATTTGCTAATTATGGTTTGAACGGTCATGCCTTCTAATGCACTTATGCTCATAACGTTTAATCATATTCACCTATAATAATAAAGAAATACGATAATTTATGTTGCATTCTAGATTAAGTGTCGTTACTGTCAACCCGTTATTTCATATTTTAGACGTGTGTTAATTAAATAACACTAACGACTACATCACCTAATTTCCGTGTTTTCTATGAGTTTTTTGTATTCAACATTAATGAGTGCACTATTATCAGTGTTACGTAATGGGTGAATACATTACACATTAATTTATCTTTCTTATGGTTTTGCGGTGAAGTTTTGACACATATTAATCTCAAATAATTCATACGTTAATGTAGAAGCGTGCAGGTAAACAGTTATATCCACTTAATTACTGTCCCATTATAAATGCACATCATTCTGGATGGGACAATATTTATATATTATGCAAACAACATACATATACTGTAAATGCGATTTTGTTCATCCCATTAACCTTAACATAATTGGTATGATTATTATGAAACTGTCTGTCTTTTGTCTTTTTGAACGTAAATCTGATTTTGAATTCGTTAAGATCTACTTGTGGGAGAGGGCAACACTATCAACGGAACCGTTGTCTCGTTTTACATAAATGTTTCGTTATCGTGTAGCCCATCTTAATCAAAATTGAAAGAATTAACTGGCTTGTATGAAATCATTTCTTTTGTTTTATTTTGTGAGATGGACCATCTTTATTTACATGTATTTAGTTGGACAGAAACTCAAATACAATAAGTAGAATATAACTTATACTTTTTTAAATGTATCTGTGACAAACCATGACTCATCACTTGTTCGTGCCGTTATAAATACCTGTAATTAGAGATGATATATGTTAATGTTTAATAGCCAAATTAATAATACAAACCATCAGCATAGGTCAGCATTACCGTATGGAACGTAATGAATCATGTGTGATAAGATTTTGTGGCATATATATGTAATTCAATGTTCTCTTTTTGAGGTCTCATTTGAAAATGCTATAGTATGTTAGAGTACAGAAGATGATGTGTATATGACAGTTTTACTTTCGTCCAGCTGGTGTGGAATGCATGCAAGAAGTAGGCAATGATTGTATGTAATTTACGTAGTTTATTTCTTCACACCTGCAAGCAAATCTGTAGTGTTACCTTTCATGTTTATATACGAATTAATTAATTTTCTACTCCAGGAAGTCTTTTCTCAAAAATGTATCGGGCTTGCCCTGGGTTACGTTAAATTGGGGTTTTAACACCAGGGCAAGGGTTAGAGAATTTCTAGTGATAATGTCAAAAGTGCAAGAATGCACCACTGAATTTCACTTAGATATGTCACAACAGGACCTTTAGGAATGTCAAGATCTGTTCAACATTCACCGGTATGATGCGCACTAGTTATAACATTTATTTGTGTGTTTGTAAGTGACAGTGGTGATGCTACACTGTTATATATGACAGCCATGCATCTCGTACTTCTACGCCAACGTCCATGTTTAAGTATTAAGTGCTTTTAACAACGACATCCATATAATAACTTACTTTCAACAGTGAAATCTTAATACAACTTTGGTGGGAATACATCAGTTTTTTCCTTAAATTGTGATATGCCCCTTCTGTTCCATTTGTTGACGTCAAGTCTTGACTGTATATCCTCATCTGTGGATGCCGTGGAACATATCCTAGAAACAAACGAATTAAAAAAACAATAGATTTTCCATTGTTGAAAACAAAGAAAAATCTATTTTTCGTAGTTCTCTACACCAGCCACCCACACATATTTCATTGATAATAGGACTTAAAATAAAACAATTAACAATTACTTATGTAGATAAGTATTTAAAACCGAGGAACGTAGGACTGATCACAGCATAAATTTGAAGAACTTAACTTACTCGGATTAAAGTTATTTATGTACTCTGGTTTACTTTGTTCCCATAATGTTACTATACAATTACAAGACCAAGATGTAAATTAACATTTAAAAAGTATGTACAATTCTCCACATTGTATTGACAACGTAAAATGACTTCGATCACGACCTACTTTTTGACTGAATTAATATGCAACGTATTTGAAATCGTACCTCGATATCGAGATGATAACAAAATACGTCTTAAATATAAGTAAGTGGATAGATACACACAATTAATTTCCGCTATTCATTCATATGTTGATTTCTTTTTCCAACCTTGTCATTAATATTTATTCTGAAATGACACGAAAAACAAACCATCATTTGTCCTCAAAATTGTCTGAGATAAAAGTGTCATTGTCGATAATCTACCGGGTTACAGCCTCTTCCAATAGGATCCCAAGCCCTAAGTGTTTTCGAAAGTCAGAACCATTGTACTTTTCACTTTGAGTAATTTGAGTAACTTCCTGCAGTACGAATTCCAAACAGTTTTGACAAATGAAAGATTTTAAAATGGTCATGGATTTTAATTAATCTGTTTTAAATAATTATTGTTCTTTCGGTTTCTCTATTCGATAACTATATCACCTGATACCCTTTCATCTAAAACTCTAATAGAAAAAAGACCAAGATAAATCTTACGAATCCCTTTCAAACTGAGGTGTGCCCATAAAAAGAAATAGCTTTAATTTCCTCCCATCAACACCCTGATGTATAGACCATATTTACTATCAGTGCTAATAATGTCTCCCGGCCATTTCTCCCCTGACCCTGGAAGTATCAAGCTAATTTATCATCTAGTTACTGTGTCCAGTGTTTTCAAGAACATCATCACTGACCACTGGTCAATTTATTTACTGAATACTTCAGTAGTTCGCTTCAAGTCCTTATATTAACCTTGGCATTCCAGCGCGTGACCTATTGCCATTACACCCTCCCCCCATACAAACGCTGAGCACATGACTGGAACCGCCTCGTTTGATCGGTAAAAGTCCCATAAACAAATGGATGAAAGGCACTTTATACGACACAATCCATATGATTGAATCTGTTATTGGGGGTACTTAATGGGGTACTCTAACGGCGAACAAACAGTCTTTCGATTTTCCCAATGTTGGTTGCTGATGCAAGTATGTTGCATATGCAAATTTGTTGCTTATTAACATTTTCTCGAATAAGATTACTTTCTATATAATTTTCTGTTATAACAGTATTTCATGAAATACCACGGAGATAATACAAAATGGTATAATATAAAACTCATAGCATATACATACTATGACTTGTCAAGAATATGTTTAAGTTAATATCATCTTACAACTGTAGCGATTATCGTCAACCTTTGCTACCTGTATATGATAAAACAAACTGGGGATATGTGTTAAACAATACGCTCAGAAACACTCGTTAAAAATATGACAAAATATTTGTTTTTAACTTATTTTGTGTTGGCTTTTCAACATGATATTTACTGTTTCTGGAAACTAGGGTCAATCAGTACAGTCATTGTATTTTGTCTTCTTCATCAACAAGGTAATCGCTGCTGTAGCTATCCCAGGGCAAAGGTTTAAATTTCCCCGATTGCGCCTCTCTTGTATGTGTTGCTAATTCACTTTCTGGTTGTTTGCATCAAAACAATTTCCAGAATAAGAAGTTAAAATAGTCTAGTTAGTTTTAATCATGTGTTATTATCGTCCACACTGTAAAGTACTGAGAGGTACCGGTCGTCACCAAAGGCTATTATGGGCCATTAGCTGGTCAGTATGAAATGTCCAGAGGAAAAACTACTGACCAATTTCAATGGTCAAACCAAAGAGTGGTCACTTTAGATACGGTACAATGGCGATTATTTCATTTTGTTATCTTAATCTCTTGACCACTCATTGAAGATCATCTGCTCATCTCGCCCACAACAATGGTCAAACCGTTTTATCATGACCGCTGGTCAACACTTTTACTATTACCATCTACAAATTTGACATTAGAGCACGTTATAACACATAGATGGAGAAAGGTACGATACCGGTCATAATTATATTGAGAAAAGACGACGGTGTGGTACTGCCTTCTTTAAGCGCAATTTACTTGCATAACCCTTTGTCCAGTGGGATTAATTTGTTGTTAACCAGTTAAATATCTTAAGTGCAGATATTCGATGACTTCCGATAAGAAACTCCATTACAACATAACAGAAGACCCCCAAAGAGCCATTTATGTTCCAGATAAATGTGTGATAGGGATTTAAGTAAGAATTTTACTTCAAAAAGAAATATTTACTCAAGGGTGGCCATAATTTGAAAAACTGAAGTACATCCTATACATACATTTATTTCAGTGTTATTATTCTCGACTTTAATTGATTTCCATTCGCTAAATTGTTATCATGTGCTTCCAAATGCAAAAGGGGTTGACTGCATTCTAGAAATTTAAATACAGTTTCCTACACAGTTATTAATAAATATATTTAGGTCCAAATTATTTCAGTTACCCAGTAAATGTTATTGAATACATGTTAGAAATATCACTATTGATAATAACTAAATAATTGCATTTGATTTCAGTTCATACATAGTGTAAGCTTGCAAAGAGGAAAGCATGTTAGCCTCGGTTGCTACGATCGATATACAATATCGAGAACACTTTTATTTAAAAATCATGTAGTAAGAGGCTTTTTAAAGAATTTTGAGCTAACAGCTTTAATTCACTGATGTTTGCCTTTTTTGAACGACGAACGTGAGACATACATAAAACACCTTTAAAACTTGGTAATTGCAAATTAAAGTTGCATAAATTAGATATACATTTAGCCCTGATAATGGTCCAATACACAAGTATAATATTTTATAGATTTGATGAAAAAGAAATACTAGCTATCTTAATCTTGATCATACATTTACATTATGTATGTTATGTTTCATTAACAAAATTAGCATTTCATTTCTTCAATGGACATGCCACACGAAGGATTACTGACACACCTGAAGAACTTCGTTTATAAAGTGCATGCCATCCTTTTCATTCATTGTCCAATCGTTAAGTCAATTTTCGCTTGGAGCAAAACGCTTACACTGATTAATTAATTAAATAAGTCTTTCAATCTTTAAGTAACAACTGTGTATAACCAATATTTAATTATTTGGAAAATAAAGTAGATTTATTAGTTTGATATCATAGAATATAACTTTAATTTAGGCGTTTAAGTTTCTGAATTAACCGATGCTTGGTGTGTGAAAGTACAGAAGGGCTACAAACGATTTTGTTTTCATACATCTGTGACATTATGTTTGGAATTAAGGTATAGTACATTTTATCGCTCCTTTCACAAACAGATAACAGCACGTCGGACAATCAGAAGCGACGGCTGGTCTAACCTGTGTCGCCACGCACGTGTTGAAGTCCTTGATGCACCCGCCACATATTTCTCGTGATTTATGGTCCGATAGTCATCAACGTCTTCATTGTCGTAATCATGTCGTGCTGCGACCAATTTGCGACAAAAATGGCGTTCTTTTTCTTAAATTAGTTTCAATGACATTTTACAGATTATGAACTTTGAGGTTTTGTGTTTGAGCCCATCAAGGGGTTTGCAAAAGAATGAGAAGTGTTCCATTTAGTCATTTATCAACCTCAAAACTCGATCGCAGTACAGAAGTAATTTGAATTTTATTGCTTGTTTCGCACTGATTTTGATAGGCCGATAAACTTTCTCAATTTCAATTTTCGTCTCGTGTTTCTTTCTCGACCCAAACTATCTGTTAATGTATCGACATTAAATCCCTTGTTTGACTCCACTAGGGACGCGGTAGAGATTTGGTAATAAGATTCGATAATCGATAATAATTACTGAAACAAATAAACAATACAGGCCTAACGGGGTGATACTACGTCACTAACTATACCAGGTAGTGTGTCACATGCTATACCAGATAGTTAACCACATGCTATACTAGATACTCTGCCACACCCTATATAAAATACTTTGTGACACCCTTTATCAGATAGTTTACCGCATGCTATACTAGATACTCTACCACACCCAATAACAAATACTTTGTGACACCCTTTATCAGACAGTTTGTCGCATGCTATACTAGATACTCTACCACACCCAATAACAATACTTTGTGACACCCTTTATCAGACAGTTTGTCACATGCTATACTAGATTCTCTGCCACACCCTATAACAAATACTTTGTGACACCCTTTATCAGACAGTTTGTCACATGCTATACTAGATACTCTACCACACCCAATAACAATACTTTGTGACACCCTTTATCAGACAGTTTGTCACATGCT
>JAUMHH010147356.1:0-20268 GCA_032359455.1 Chlamys rubida | reverse complement strand
ATTGCATCCACTGTAATTTGTGTTATACATTGTGATATTTTGTACATATGTATGTCTACTCTCCGATGTGTTGTAAACATAAGGAAATAAAGAATCTGAATCTGAATCATTGTCAATTACTTGTTTACTGATAAAGTACCTTTTAAGAGGTATGTGGATTTTTTTACTGTACTTGTCATCATTCGAATGCTTATACGAAGGTTACCGTTTGAACCCGTCACATGAGCTCTGCGAGTTACAAGAACGTTGGTTTGAGGACAAACATAACTTCAGCCTACACATGAGAACAGTTTTATAAATACGAGTCCGCTGTGATGTGAGCCTACAGCAATATTTTCTCCAATTTTGAACTGTACTTTGTCAAACAGATGCTATACGAGCTAACTTACGCCAAAACATACGAGACAATTTATTATATTGTATACCATGACTGTAACCGTGGCAACGGGATGGAGTACACAGACTGGGAATCAAATCAGAAATACAAAATTATCTGTATTTATAAATACAACACTCAATGCAGGAAATACCAACGATGGTTTAATTACTCGATATAAATCGGAAGTCTGAACTTGTAATAATGAGCGTCTCCATAATTTCAGGAAAGCAACCCTCAACCGGGTCCCCTTGTCTATGTTAACTTATTTCCAGAACCCCGTGCCCCTGGTAAAACCTCCCCCAGGCCCCGTGTCCCCGGCAAACCATTTTCGGTTCCTCAATATACCTGGCAAAATCCTCTCCCGGACCCCTGCGTCCCTGGTCCATTATGTGTGCACGCTCGTGAGGGGACGAAGTAAAACTTATTATGATGAATAAGATGCAATGAAACTTGGAGTGACAAAAAACTGATTGCTATTTTTTTGGAGTCCTCCGTGTTTGATAGCGGTACCATTAAATATTGACACTGGGAGGAGGGTGGGGAGGGGGAGGGCGTGTTGGCGAGCCACGACTCTCGTAAACCAGTGTCCTAGTTCATCCAAGGCACAGATAAATCCTTATTAAGGGTATTAAGGGTTCGTTGTCTGCTTGCCTTGCCTGATCCTAAAGCAACGCTAATTGTTCCTGAGTACAGAACACTTTTCTTGGGCTAAATTGCGTCATATTTTCTCATTCCACAATCCGGTGAAATTATCATTAACGCTAATTTCTTCCTGTTTTCGCTCACCCGCATATACGATAGATTTGAAGCTCTATGACAACACAAACTCAGCGCAATCTAATCACAGTTTGATATCCATTTTCACAGCTGTGTCTTAAAATCTGAAGAACAAAGCCTTGGTATAATTGTCGAGACATGCCGGTAAATCAAGGTAGTTTCGTGAAGGGAGTTGAGGAGATCCCCTTTCTCGAAACACGGGCCACGGGGATAGAGTGCATCTCGTAATGAATCTATACCCCTTTAATTCAATCTGAATGCTTTATTGCCGTCACCCGGCCTTGTTTAGATTGAACGGAGGCGAATAAGGGGACAAACCCGACCCAATCTCGTCGTAATGGGAATATTATGGGATGCTTGCTGTAAAAGCGTGGTATCTTTGATTGACAGACAGACAGCAGAAATTGACGATACAAGAAAAAAAGATGGCGGATGATCCGACGCGTCCTCTGGCGGTCATGCCCCACAACGTTTCTTCATTAAAAAAGAATTACGGGGGATTTACCGACCAGGTATATATTGGTCTGGATTCCTCTGTCCTTTCCGGCTTTCTAATCTGAACAATAGAATGCCCCTGAATAAGCCCTAATCAATACCCGTTAGGGAGACACGTGCAGTTTTTTCCTTGAGAGGTTGATGGTCAGAAATGGTTTTGACGCGCAAGCTTTTATACCTTCTGATTCCCTGGCATGCCAAAAGGCCGCCTTACCGAGGCCTGTCGCTCCTCTGGAGCCGTGTTTCGCCGGGACAATGAGAGTCCTACTCACTTATGGACTTGCCCCGTAAAATCGATAAGTAGACATTGTATATTTTTTGCTTCCAAGAGATACAAAACGAACATCAATTTTGACCTTCTACAGTCAGGTCTTTTATATGCTTCACTTCTGTGTGTACCATAAACACAGGCTCAAAAGAACGGCGGTGTATGGTACAATACATGTCTGCGCGAGACATTGGACATGGTCACTCATGCGCTTGTAAAAGTTACCAGTATGTGTCAATATGGACACCAGCTCCCATTCCACATGAACAACTGCATGTTTAAACAAAATAAAGCACACACCCAATAGATCGAGCTTTATCACCGACCTATAAAATTGCACTAACTATTTCCCTAAACGTTAAAAACCTGAGATCTCTCGACAGTCTGCACACCGCCGATTGAATCTATTTACAAACGTTAGTATACCCCTGTGGTCCCTGTAAACACTGACGTCAACTTTGTTTTCAAATCGCTTCTGAAGCTTACAGGAACGTAAGGGACATTTAGAAGCCTCGCTGTACACTACCAAGTTCTTCGTGAAATACATTCAGTTGATTTCAGCTCAGCATGGACGAGAAAACGTAACAATTTAAATTGTATTCTTGTATTCCTCCAATTTTTGTTCAAACGATCTCAATCATCCGTGCAGCGAAAATCAGGAAACTTCAAAATCCAAACAACACCAGGGAAATACGATAATACGAACTGATATCAATGTTTGGATTCATTAAAAAGATATTTGCAATAATTGCAAGTCGATTTAATTCATCAGGAGGTGATATGGTAATAAATGCATAACCTAAACAGTGTCAATACAGGCGTGTGTCACTGCTGCTACACATGTTATACAATATGTCCCAATGTACCATAGATGTTTAATATGCATAAAATATCGTGAACATGAAACGAATGATATTAGATTGAATTTCAAAATTAACATGCAAAATACGATTATATGTTAATTTCCACACGGACATCAGATACAATTTCACTAACTCAAACTCTCTCCATTGTGTCCTTTTGCATTTTTGTTTACAAAGTTCTGACTAAAACAGCTTCAATGAAAAACTAATGCCCTATCAATCACGTGGTTTACATAAACAACGTGTCCTGATACCGGAGAGTAACAGACGTTTCTCTTTATCATACATACAATATTTACATAAAGACCTCACGCAGGAACTCGTAAATTTCGGAGGTGCATCCCTTTGTAAAATATGAAAAAAGGATTCCAAGCACGTGTTACCTTCATCATGCACATAAAACAGCTCGTGAGCACGTGCGGTTGGTATACAACTATAAATGCATCGCTTGAAAACATAACATTTCAGTAATGTATAATAGTGTATGACATTAATCCGTTACACTCTTAAACGAGGTTAAAGTTCTATAATTATTTGTAATTTATAGAAAATAATAAACAATATTAAACACGGTAAATACCGCGTGAGTTGTGATGGCTACAGCACGATGCTAACGGTCGGTTGTACGTGTAGTAATGGGTCCGGGTTACAGGATATGTAATACATGTACAGCCAACATTGCATCCCTGTTACTAAATATCTTAGTTATCACAACCCGGATGTTGAGTTAGGGATGTCAAATAATTTTCTTTGTGAACTGTACATCACCTCATTTTAATGGAATATTTCTGTGTTGCCTTTGGCGGCTGATATATAGTAACTTATTATGGGCTATTTATTCCTTGGTCTAAAGTGAATACATTGTCGCGAAAGGTTTGAATTTGATTTCCATCCTGCCAAATAAGCGCGAAATTAGAAACCCACGAAATATATTTCAACTGGTCTATAATGACTGACATTAAGGTTCGTCTTATTTCTTATAATTTACAGCAAACCCATAAAAGCTTAATGCATTTTACAAAGCATGAACTAGAAAACTAGGGCCATTTAGTTGCTTTCCCGGGGATAAACAGGTTTTTCATTGTTATTACATTGGTTCAATTTCTTTTAAAAATACATAGGTCCAGTTTATACAAAGCTCAGTACAAACAGGTGATGCCGCAGGGAGACAATTTACAATACATTTCTGAACGAAATGGTTTCTCTTGCAATTTACTGTATAGCTCGGGTTCGATCAAACATCCTTGGTCAACAAACACCAATGTATACATGCCTGTGTAATGTTTTATCATAGCCCTGGTGACAGACACGTCATAGACTGGTGCAACCGGATGTTAGCAGATTGAGCCGACAAAAAACAGTAACCAAACATGTTGGAGACTGGTCATAAAAAATAAACAGTGGAAGAAAAGTAATTATATTTCTATTGTCTTTGGTAAAAAATCCGGCAATGCCGATAAAAAAATTGGACGGTAAGACGTTAACGATTGTTAACGATATTGTAGACATTGTCAGACAGGGACACACTGGGTATAAAGGGTATGATAGATAGGCCAGATCTGTAGTTTTTGTCCCCGAACACATGTGTTGTGCATGTCGACCTGTGGTGACGTATGTATGGATATATTTCCCCATTATCAGTCATAACGCGGTCTCAGTGTGACTGCATATAGCACTTTGATCCTGACTGTGAAAAGTGAAAGAGCGTGCGTACTGTACTCTTTGAACAGATTTACCGGGTTCTCCCTTTTTATACATGTAAAGGCCAAATCATTTAACATATTCGTTTCCTTAGTTTCTGTTGTTGTCGTACATATAAAGGCAAAATCGTTGATAATATTCGTTTCCTTAGTTTCTGTTGTTGTCGTACATATAAAGGCCAACTCATTTAATATATTCGTTTCCTTAGTTCCTGTTGTTGTCGTACATATAAAGGCCAAATCATTTAACATATTCGTTTCCTTAGTTCCTGATGTGTCGTTCATATAAAGGCCAAAACATTTAACATATTCGTTTCCTTAGTTTTTGTTGTTGTCGTACATATAAAGGCCAAATCATTTAACATATTCGTTTCCTTAGTTTCTGTTGTTTTCGTTTTGTTGTCATCATCATTACCATCGTATGTATTAAAATTTAGTTACTTTAAAAAATACATTTAACGGAATTTGGTATAAAATAAAATGTCAGGCTTTTTGTTGTAATAAAATGCTGGTGACAGTTAATGCCTAGACGTTTTGAGGTGTTTTTTTCTTGAGAACGATATGATAATGTTCTAATTGACTTTATGAATATTGTACTTTAAAAAAGTTATGTTCATTTCAATTTGAAAATTAAACTGTTTAGTCCACGGCAACACAGACGCCGTAATACTAGCTCACCTGATGCTGAGACAGAACAACCAAAGCTGACAGTTATGGAGAACTACTGTGATTAATATAATGTATACCTGTCTACAACAACTCAAGTTACCAAGTCCCGGACATAATGGCGATTTAGTGGCTAGGTCTTAAAGGATGTACGGGATGTGCTGCGAGGGATGAAGATGATGCCTACGACATACTTACCGGTAGCTAGAACGCGAAACAAAGCCACAGTATAAAACAAACATATAGATTTACATTGTAGTTCAGTCAAGAAAACGGAAAAATGTTATCGCAACCTTGAAAAGAAAACAGACGACTGCTCGGTTTAGACGTTGTAGCGGGCTCGCACGCGCGCCCTGCATGTCTTTCTGTCGTTAGATAGGCACATAGAGACAAAATATGTCATTCACAACGTCGTTAGCTTAGACAAACAGAAACGTCGCGAAGCCACAGCATAGCTTACGAGGACAGCTGAGCATTAGAGAATACACCAGTCGAATATATTGACAGAGAAACGGCGAGGCGGTATGTATATTGGAGCGGCAGCTGAGATGGGACTTGTGGACAATGTATGTGGTCTGTTGTAGTGGTGAATTTGCAATAAGTGAACAGGACAATAAGTTGACGCGAGAACCAGTGTGATGGATGGGCAAGATGCCGTCCCCTGTGCACCACGGACCCAGACAAAATATCGCCCGTTGCTCGAAAAAGGACACTCATTCGTCAAGGGGAGTGCTTACTGATATACGCAGACAAACTCCCAAGGCGATATTTGTCACAGACAGGGACAAAATATTGGGGCCTCTGCTCCAACAACAGCGCTTGTCAATATATCACTTCCTGTAAAAAGGACAAACTATGTCACTTCCTGTGTCAAAGACAAAATACATCAATTTGTATATTCCATAGGGATGCTCTGCCAACTAGGGGGAATTTGACCAGAACCGTTGCAAACGAGCTTGACCATTGTATCGAGCATGAGAAAAGTAACACAGTACTAGGAAGTAGATGAAAGCGAGGTTTGAAAGTATCTATGATGCCCTTGATTGCCTCGTAAGACTGCCTACAGAGAGAAAGACAGAAATTCGTTCGCACGTGTAAATAAAAAGGGTGATATCGTGTCATGGTTATGTCATCAAACCAGTGATTGTCAACAACAATATTTAAATCTTGGGAATGTCTCGCGGACAGGTCAACAAGTCCGGATTGAAAACTATGTCGCCTCAAGGCCGCACCAGACCAATTATACCTCGGGGATTATAGCGTGGTCTCGCGAGGTTTAAACATTTAGATCCCATTCGATATCACTGACCATTGTCAAAGGAATGTCCTAATGGGCCACCTGCTGGTCTGGATAATGAGGGATTGTTGATCGGGACTGACCATTACAATGACCGTTTGAGTGACCATCATTGTCTAATAATCTATGATCTCACACAACAAGAGAATTAGGACACATTGTCGTCATAAAGAGCCTAAAGATTCCGTGATCTCCTTCACACATCAACCGTTAGATAGGTCTCCACGTGTACTGGCGCATGTGTCACCACTAACAATGTGTACTGGCGCATGTGTCATCACTGTCCATGTGTACTGGCGCATGCGCATGTAACATCGTTGAGGATAATGATGGGTCTTCTACCATACGCACCTCTACTATTGCGCAGTTTGCCTGACCCGAAGTGTACATCCTTCGTTATTGAGGTGCTTGGTTACGTCCTGGGTTTTGTCCAACTTCTATGCGCCCCCTCCCCCCATCATCATCCAATCCTCTTTATATTTTCTATGGGGTCAAGTCTTTTATGTCATCTCCCCTCTTTTCCATGATGCGCCCCATAACTAGATGTATCACAAATCTTTATAATTTTCTAAACAATATCATTCTGAATTTATTTTTTGACAGTTCGATTGCTTAACGTGTAGAAACACAGACGCTGTGCCATATTGTATATTGTCAGCCGTTTTGGTTATGATCGTGATAACACATGTAGCAAGTTCAAAATCTGGGCCAAATTTAGAGGGGTGTGCAATCACAAAACACTGCATTAAATACGAAAATGGTCGTAACACGCTGTTATCAAGTTCTTTTACGAAATTTTAAACATTTAAAACAGAAGTAGTAATTGTGACAAATAGCGTTCTGTTTTTCTCAGGAACCTTCAAAGATATTTAGATTCAAAAATTTAGGATATTCCAGTTTGGTTCTGTATGTCAAAAAGTAAATGGCAGACTTTCATCAATTTTACGTTTTTATCGCAACTTAATGACAAGTTCGTTAGTCCGGATATTCTTAATACGGAAGTAAAATGTTCAGACATGATCTATCCGGATAAAATTAACAAGACTTTAATGCAATGTTTCGACAGAACAAAAAGTCGAAACATTAAATGATCAATAATAACAGATCCCAACTGGATCCAAGATTTACGAATCTATGACACTGGGGACAGGCTACCCAATCGGATCCGATTTAATGGTTCTTTCGGAATCCGGATCTTCGGGGTCATTATTGTACTAGTACTCTTCAAGGAGCTCTAAGAAATGTATTGCACCATACTTTAATCCCCGATGAACCGCATGGTCATAATGACGACAATTTTGCCAAAAGCCCTAAGGACACAGACAAGACTAATCGGGCTTAGAATGACCATTACTGGACACTGTTACTGGACAGACTGAACACAGCGGGTATAGAATAGTACTCATTAATTATGATGAATGACCAGCGAAGCTACAACAGTATAGTAGATATAAATCCGTCCTTATCGGACAAAGAAAATCGGATATAAAGATTCTTGCCCATTATGTAAATTGGGATACTTAGGCTAAGTGTACTCTTAGTTATCATTAAAAAACGTGTCTGACAATAACATTTTTGTTGAGTTATTCAATGAATGTTAACAAAAACATTTTCCGCAGATAAATTCCAATCATAATAAGTCGCCATGTTGGTTCCAAAAGCATACATTTGAGCCTCTTTACAGGAGAGTTCGTTTCCGTCTTGGTGCCAATATGGCTTCTGATAATAATCGCATTGGAGAGTTCCTCATGTTTTAGCATTGCTGGAATATACAAGTACATGCAAATCTTAAATAACATTTGTTCTTCGTAGATTTTTAAATATATTTTCCTTATAATTGGCTTGTGCAGTTTTTCCTAAACGATTTAGAGTTCTAAATTAATCCAGTGTAGCGTTCTACAAGAGTTCTGCATCAATGATAACACTAAGTGTTTGACAGCGGGTTAACTAAGGTTTTAATCCGATATTTTGATGATACGTCTTATATTAAATGATTGTTATAGAATTTAAATAAAAGCACCATATAATGACATCAGGCGTATCATGTAACCGGTTGTGTGTCATATGACCGGGTGGATTATCATGTGACCGGGCATGGTGTCATGTGACTGGTGGGGTGTCATGTGAATGGTGTGAGTGCCCAGGTTATGACATTCCAGTGAAATGGAATTCGAAAATACCCTGTCACTGGCTCCAACGTCGTGGACACCGTCGTTATATGACCTTAGCTGTTGGGGACGTAATCCTCAATCAATACATGGAAGTACTGTCTATTTAAAACCACAGAGGATACAGAGATCTCTTTAAACACCTTCTAAGTGTTACTTATCTTCTAGGTACTGGTTTATAGAAGATAGACCTTTAACAAGAATATACTAGCAACTGTTGTAAACCACCGATCACCTGTTAAATACGTGGAGGACAGACCAGTGGAGGGTACACAATGTGTATAAGGCAAGTCCTTCACACGCGAAATTCCACACCAGGCATCTGTGCGAGTAGTCTTTTAACCGCGGTAATTAAATGTAGCCAGCCATAAAATTCACATATTGAAGCTAGGTGTTGCAGACTACAGTGTTGGCGGTAGGGCGCGCGCACATGTTAACTAGGACAGTTGCTCTTCAACTTGGTAGATAGACCATTGGAGTGTCATCTTGTCGAATAATATTGATGGTATCATCCCTGGTGAGGACAAACCCTTACTCCTCACTTTGTTTAGTTTGAGACTGAAGGGCATATCCTCCTATCCGATGAGGAAAAATAGTTCATTTGTAATAAAAATAATTTGTCCATAGGAAAAAAACATAGTTCATAGATTTCACCGTGGTTCAAAAAGGAACAAACATTTTCTCATTAATCCGAAAATTCTTTTGCTATTAGCAGAGACGTATGTAATATATAGTACGTCTCTGCTATTAGGTGTCGAAAATACTCTTTCTGCAGGTTCTTTTGTTTTATTAATTGTTTGGGCGGGGCTTCTTTAATCATCTGATACATAAGCCATTGGAGTATGATATATAGTTCTCCGGCTACCTCGGATTGTGTTTTTTTGTTTTGCCGACAGCCTGCTGGCCGAGCCTGTGTTTTGGTGACCCATCAACTCCCCGTGCGTCTAACGTTCGCCGGGGAGTCTAAATAAATCATGGCCGTGGTATTAGTATTGATATATATCCGATCGAGAAATGTAACGTGTGACATGGGAAGATAAGGCCTACACAATAGATAACTCATCTGGCAGAACGGCTACTTCAGCCCACCCCGGATCTCCAGGAATAAAATAATCACATACCGGGCCAGGCACATACAAAACGTATAATTACAGTGTGTATACCCCGTGTTAGCTATAAATCATGATTTTCAGCCACGATAAATCTATCCGCACGTCAACATACAGCGGGCTCCCCCATACACCATCTTATAACCCGTCTAGTAATAATACATAGCAAGGTTTTTATTCGTTCTGCACGGGATAAAATTTAACAGAATTAAAATGAATATTATGTTTCATTACGCGTCTTCCATTTATTTATTTTTAGTCTGCTTGAATCGTCAACTGTTTCAAGTTCATATTTCAACAATTTTACTGGTCTAATGATTAAAACGAGTTGACAACAGGCACATCCTATGGTAACCGTCTCCTATTCAGGATTTGTGGTACTTAACAGTCTTAATCTCTCAAAAAAATTAAGTTTCCGTATTTTGATAAATTACGTTTCTATATTGTATGTTTGTGTGTAACTTGTGATAAATGATACAGATTTACAGCTATCACTTTCATTATTAAAAAGCGACACGGTCCACGCATCCCATCTGTCCATCCAGAAGTCATTATCACTTACAGCGATCGTGTCCCATCTCCGAATCATAGGGTGTGGATCCAAAGATCTAATTTGTATTTGAATAAGACGCTAATTATAGGTGTGGTTCGATCGGTGTCCTGTAACATCGACAGACTGACCCTCCTCCGGCCATCTTGCTGACCAGTAAACCCGTCCGGCTGTAATTTCATTCCCTTGACCAGCACCTCTAAAAGCAGCACAAAACCTATTTTCACACTGTAGAGTTGTTGTGTTTTAATTATCTACAAGCCATTGATTACTATGTGTCCGGAGGCTGCAGCCAACTGACCAATTACATACGTGCGTACTTGGTTGTATTTACATTGGATAAGAAACGTACGGTATTGACCGCTTAAATGACCCGACAAGTTGTCATAGAACTGGACATCAGCCCAGACACTAATGCCCTACAAGATGTTATCGAATGTGTCAAGCAAATGGATTTAATTGGCAAGAAAATTAAACTAATTTTTAAGTGTGAAGATTCCATCAGTGACTTTTGTTAAAAGCTCAACAGGCTATTTGTCCGCAGTGAAGGACACCGGTCTGACGAACCGGAAGGTGTCAGCTGGTCTCGCTGGGGTATGACCACTAGAGGTCACCATCTGTCCGGAGTCAGCCATCTTCGGACAACCGGACATTGAGTCCAGACAGTCGTGATTTGGAAGACACTTGTCAATTTCTTACACCTATTGTTATCCAATCTCCGGGATATTCAAGGAAAGGAGCATTCAGGCTTGTGCGCTGTCCGTAAATATTGACCACACGTGTTTTCTTTAGCAAAGCCCTGGTGTCATTTGAAATCATCATGTAAATATATACTCATCCAACCCGAGCCCCTATAATAATCAACCTACCCCACCCCCTTCCCCCAATGAGCCTAATTCACCACACCCACTATGTATGTCAAACACTACCAACTACATTGTACATGTTTAAAATAATTTTTGAAAGGAAGACATGTCAATTAAGCAAAGACAGTGCATTTTTTTCTGTCTCCCCCCGGTGGTCTGGACACCTGCCTATTTAATACGAGCATCAAATGACACGAGTCACAATGGCGGAGGACATGTGCATTCTTGTTTTGAATTACCCATGACTTTTTTGCTCAACATCGTGATGAAATGTTGAAAGATAAAGTTCAAACCCATGCTGTTAGTTTTGGTCTCCTACATGTACGTATACTTAGAAAAACATGTTATGCTTGAAAGTCTACACCGAGTTTTGTACACTAACGCCATGAGGTCATGACTATAAACCGGAAGTGTGGTCATATTACACAAAAGAAATACACCTTTCCACAGCAGAAAGTTTTACCTAAACAGGTGTGTACGTTTTCTCTCCATATTTAACTTATTTCTATCTCGTTGAGTTATCGTTACAGAACCTATACTCTGGAAGTAGAATGCGTGGAATTCGACTCGCGCGAAAGTTTGTCAGCTTTGCAAATGAAAGTAGTCGACATACCATAAAGATTATAAAAAATACATTATAATTAAATCTATTTTACTTGTAAAGTGTCGAACAGGGAGTCATGTTATTGAATATTTACTTTACGTCCAAAATTGTGTTAATGTCAATTAGCCAATCTTGCCCTTACAAAACTGAGAAACTACGGTCCAATTAAAACGTGTGTACAATGCATTTTCTCTGAAAGCTGTACAAGTCATTTTGTAAACTATGCAATATTTTAATTCTAAAGTTCGCAGTGACATTTTTTATACATCATATACACGAGACAGCCATTATCGAGTGATGACAACAGATAACAAGAAAATGAAGAGTCACCCACCCAACACATTAGCTCCAGTCGTTTACGGGGGTATGAATACAGGTTTTATTTATAGAGAGACTCGTAATTTAATAACTCGGGACTATAAAATCCATCCAGGCGAAGGGGACAATGATAAAATCTATTCGTACGACGGGTATGAAATAGTGTTGAAAACGTACCCGGTTAACCTTCTGCGTGGTGAAATAACACTAGCGAAGGTGTATCAGTTATATGTTATATTCATCCGTTACATATTTCTGCCTCTTGGTAATAAATTACAGAAATAAACAAGTGTGTTGATTGTTGATAGAATGAAATCGAGCGCCGTGAATCAATTACAAAATACCTGGTTCTAAAAATAATAGCAATCTTAGCTTTCACGCCTTCGAGGTGATCTTTATGAATTTAAGACCCCAATAATTATCACAACTGTCAATTTTGTTTAGTTGGAAACATGGCATGACCTTGGCTTGCCTTTAAATGATCAAATGAAATTGATGGCATGTCATTTTCTTTCGTCCTCAAACAAACACCGATCGTTCACGTAATTTCCCCCATCTAATAGACTGATAGGGGTGAAATCCCCCACGTGTAGTTTGTATCTGATACAAATAACATTTCATAATTGTTATCACAATTAATATAGTGGCTCGAATTTAACGTACAATAATAACTTAACAACATCTGTCATACCACTGAAGTAGACAGAAAATATCCATAACTTGTAAGCCACTCTCCTAATGGGTCTCTAAATAGTTTTGACTCAGTTCTATCTGATGCGTATTTTTATTTGCGCGGAGAAAATATAATTGATAGAGTGTGTTTAATCTGAAATAAAATCTAGTAAAAAAAATCGTCGTATCGCCTACGGTTGATAGTGATGTAACCAATCCAATTGTTTCTGCTAAAACTCTGATTTTAATACAAATTAAATTCTTGAATTAAAACACATTTCGATTTAATATTGTTTGATGGAGCCTATTTCGAAAACAAATATGTGATACAAAATGAAAACTATTTTATGAATATTAAAAAATCCAATAGAACAACTAAAAGGGAAAATGAAAGTAGACTTTATATATGTTATACGATTTCGAATATGTAGCTATCAATCTGTGACCCGTATTGTAAGCTTTGTCCCTGAGCAGATACTTGGTCGTTGATTAGCCCCGCGATCTGACACGGAGATCGAGCGACATAAACTTACATCGCTACTGTTATCCACGCGCTGTTTAATACCCCGCCATTCTCTAAACAACATTGACATTGATTTCGCTAGCGAAGAAGTGATATAAACTTATCGAAGAGATACTGACATCAGACGCGCCAAAACTAGCGAGTCCTTAATCAAAACCAACACGAGACTCATCCTTGCACCAATCAATGAGGACATTGGTCTAAGGTGCCGCTCCGCTCCGTAAAATATATTCCTACTTTTACAAATCAAACCGAATACGTGTAGTAAAAGCTCACAGTCCTTCAGGAGACACGACACTATCGAGGACATAGTTTTTTCAAAAGAGGAGTCCGACTGTGTTTCTGTTTGTTTTATATACAGTCGACGCAACAATTGTTTCCGTAGGGAAATTTAAAGAGTTTTATGTCATTGATATTTTTTATTTACAGAGATTCAACAGATACAAAGAATCAAGAAAAACACTAGCTTTTGTCCTCGCGTTTCGCTTCTTTTTTATGAATATTACCACGAGTTTCGAATTCTCAGAGTGCAGTATTTTAAAACTGATCAAAAGCTATTTTATGAACAATAACAAAGAATATATCTCCTGATCTCTAAAGTGTGTTCCACCAGAATAAACACTACATTGTCGACAGAAAACCGTTCATGGGGCTTTCGCACACAATCGAACCTCTGTGTCCTTGTTCTCATAGAGATTACACAAAACCAAGGGATGAGTCTGGAGCGCGCTCGATCGAGACATTTTAGTGGTTGATTTCTCCCCTTGTCACAAAAGGGTAATACATTTCAGATTGATACCAGCACTCAATAGGAGCCCGTCGGTGGTCAGAGTCAACACTTCTCAATCTGTGTAAATATTGAATCAGAGGTAATGTTATTGTACGGCCTACAATAGCATACAGCCGATATAATTTTCTAATCGTATTATAACAAACAGATTATTGAATATTTCCATAAAATACCGGCATTATGTTAATAGAATTATAAATATGTTTTCTCGCCTACTTATAACAGCAGATTACAGAGTTATTTATTATCCAAGGCACTACAAATATTTCAAGATAAACCAACTGAATAGTGACGTTTACTCCAGTACGACACTGTATACAGACATCCAAACAAATCATGCAGTACGATGTTTAAATTGTAAATTATATCATGAATAATTCTTTTATGTATGTTTTTCTATTTTAGTCTTTTTGAAAACACTGCTAAAAATGTATACAATAATTATTTACATAGCCCACATTTGGAATCCTTTTTCTCATTTGTCTACCCATGCTGCAAGTTTACATGACTGTGTTGTTCATATTAACAGCAAATATTATACATCAAGACGTTTCCTTATTTGCCCATGGTACGAGACGTTTTTTAGCCATGTTGAGAGTCGTCTTTTCTGGCCATGGTGCCAGATGTTTACATGTTGATAACAGTTAGGTGTATGTGACACCCAAATCTGATCAATTGGATTACGTCCCAGTTATTTATAACACATGACGTAATTTAATGTAACATCAAGATTTAATTGCCAACGTCCATTTTCCCGGTTAACCTGTTAATAAATATTCATATTGACCTCAGATGAAGTCAATACACTGTACTTAAAAGTGCTACAAGTCAGTATTATATTAACCATATTTTCCCAACATCATTTTCCCCGGTTAACAATGTTAGTAAATGTTCTTATTTGCCTCATATGAAGTCAATAATAGTGTAATATCATTTATTTTTCCCAAAATACATTTTCCCCGGTTAACATTGTTAGTAAATGTTCTTATTTGCCTCATATGAAGTCAATAATAGTGTAATATCATTCATTTTCCCCAAAATACATTTTCGCGGTTATCACTGTTAATAAATATTCTTACATTTCGTATTCAACTCAAATGAAGTCAATAAATGTTATATCATTTATTTTACCTTGTATGTTTGTTTTCCGGGTAATATTGTTAATAAATATTCTTATTCATCTCAAGTGAAGTCAATACTCGTGTATAGCTTGTCGTATTTTATCACTTTAACGGAATAGATTTAAGTTTACTTTTTCTCCGCTTAGCAGTTTAAAGTATTCATATTCACCTCGAGAGAAGACAATACTTGCGTGTATACTCAATAGTGACTTAATAAGTATAACAAGTCAATTTACACCATGTTATGCAATATTTAGATTATTTTGTAAAAAATAACTCGAAGAGAAATATGTTAACTTCTTTCTTTACGTTACATGACTAATGTAATGTTTCGACTACAACGTCTGAGAACTCGGTATGTTTTCAATATATCACTTATGTCGTTATAGAAAATGTACGTATAATATTTTCAGTGTGTCAAAGACATATTGCTAGACGGACGAAATTCCTCCCAGCGGTGATACATATCTGGTAGGGACTGCCAGCACGGTACGTAGTGCAGATATACCGTAATTATAACCTCGCTTACAACGACGTGTATTCAATAGGCCAAAAAATGTTCATTTTCTTTTTAATATTTGTTTTGTCTGCGTAAATTGCTATAGTACTTTCTATATAAGTTTACTTATTATCACGAAATAAATTTTTTCTCAAAATCCTTACAGACATTTTTTAACTTGCTGTTTAAAAAATAAACATGCGTTTAGAAATATGACAATATTTTGGATTTTTTACCAAAAAACTAAATTTAAATATCGAGATATTTAGGAATGTACAAAAGAATTGAATGTTCAATTTCAAGTTAGGTATACACACGTGCTAAGCATACTCCTATTGGGAGGGGGAGGGGAGAATGAGAAGGGGGCGTGGTCTGAATGTCGTAAAGTACGAAGGTCTGGAATCACTTCTGGTAATCCAGGTTGATCGCTTTCGTAAACGCCTATACAGTGGAGTTTGTTGTGAAAAGCGTGTATCGCTCTACTGCTATTTGTAAATATTTTTATACCAGGCGTCTGGCTAAAGATATTTATTACAAGAAATCTGAGACAGCAAATATCTAAACCCTCAAACATTTCAAGCAACCAAAGCCTTACCCTACTCCCACCACCGACCTCCCTACTCTTTAATGATAAACCTATCCATCTTTCAGTTACATGTAATAAATATTCCGCTTTATCAAATGGTGTCCATGTTCATCAATTCTGAGAACTTTCGTTTCGTTACTCTGAAGTGTACTTTTTAAGTACATTTTGTTGCCCCGGGAATCGTTTCCATTTCCAACGTTTCAAAATGACAGGTGCTAGATGTTATCTGGTAACTTCTTTATTTTGTTTGTAGTGTTCATACGGTTATCACCATGCGGACATTTCAATGGTTACAAAATATCCTCGTACGCCAAGTAGGATTTCTATTTCCAAAACGTAAACGTATAATTGCTACATATTGGAAAAATAGCCTTCACAAGTATTTTTGTCAGTAAAATATCAACACAATTCTGTACATAAAAGGATAATACAGATAACATGATCCTTTTCTGTTTGAATCCCGACTGTATTTTGATATATTACATGTGAACCTAGGAGTCCTTACAGACACAAGGTGAACCATTTAGCTTGGTACAAACTGTTGTCATTTTGACGAAATAGAAATTCCGGATGCGAAACACATACACCGAATCAGAAATGTGACATCCGTGTAAATGTCACCGCCGGACAGCTTTAAAACTTTACGGTATTTCAATAATGTAGTATAATAAAATGTTGTCGACTACTAGCTTGGCACTCGATCACAGTTTCCGTGGCACATAACATTTTATACTTTTATAATTCAATTTCCACACGGGGTTATTAGCGTACGTGATCGAGCGTTTCCGAAGTAACGTTATTACTAAAAGAGAAATGTATGTGATGGTGTAACTGTATGGCTAATACACTGTGTGTTACTGACACTTACCTGTGGCTATCGTCATCAGCGAGCTTGTCAGTATAATCCATTCACTAATATCCATACTGGCCAGTTAATCTAATGGTAGAGAGTATATCCCTCTTGAGTAATGATAATTTCCTAAATCCACGATTACATCCGAATATTATCATACACAATTTTCTCTAAATTCTCAACAAGTTTTCTTTCAGTTTAAGTACATCCATGGAGCGTGTTGGCGACTCTGACAGGCTGTACACTTTGTACCTAGTGTTAAAGCTGATCTCAATCACAGGTTCGTACAAAGGACCCGTCAGGCTCGAGTTCACACGGCCACAGTCCTATACAAGCAGAATATTCAAAATAGCGCTGTGACTAAAGAATAGACTAGTTCAACAACAAAAACTTGGGTATCTTTTTTCCATAGCACATTGTTCGTGGAAGGATTTGTCGTACTTTACGCGACAATGCAAGTGACCGTCTCGTGCAGACCACGGGGAAAGCCCGTGCTAATAGTGGGCTAGCCGCCCCCACCCCCGGGCACTACCATAGAACCGACACAAATTAACGCTGAGGTCTCTGTCACTGATTAGTCCAGAAATAATGAAGTAAAGGGGTTTCACCATCATGAAGAGCCAAACTGATGGGGTTTTCGTTCCTACGATGCTCCTATATGCACGAGTGTGTGTTATTGTATGGTTGTATAGCGTGGAAGGTATTATGTCCCAGCTCCTGTGTTAATTGTACTAAACACACGCATATAACCACACAGCTTTCCACGTTTCAAAGGTGTTACTACTCAAAAACAGCTAAAGCATGTAATTACCGCACAAACCAATGTCAGCTAAGTAACAGTGCACACAATTTATATCCGTTTCCCGAGTAACATTCACTATACTGAACTCTAGCGGCAGTGTGTGTGTGTGCAAAAAACCTCCTCAGTGGCTGTGTATGTTCAGGCAAGACAACTCGGCTGGCAAATTGTACCAGCACAGTTACTGATGTAAGGCGGATGGAACAGACTAGTCGCGTTGACACTCGGCTCTCCTCGGCACACAACGCTACGTGCGATCGTTGCACGATGTTTCTCGTCTATCAATAATATTCTGGTGCTAGTGTATGTTCGGTCGACAATGACGGGATTATGAATCACGCTTGGCCACAGAGTAAGACAGGGCTACACCAGCCCAATCAGCGAGCCTCTCAGACAACCACAGTACTGACTGGCATGCTCTTTGACTGCAGAGGCTGGGAGTCGTGCTGTGGCGCGCGAAGGAGGACGGACTCACGCATGCTCTATGCATGTGTGTATGTCATACCTACATCACCTGTGAATGTCTCCAGAAACCAGGTGTACGGGCGATTTGTGGGCACAAGGAGATATAATTTGGCGGCGAGGACATGATGAGTGTGATGGCGAGGGCATAACTTACGTTTTTGTTGGGTGTTAGGTGACTATCAAGATTGAGGACCAAGATTAAGTATATGTGTGGTGGTTAGTGCCTGTTACGTGTGTAGTGAAAGTTACGTACGTGTGCGGTGGTTAGGACAAAAATGTAGTCAAAGGTGTGTGATAAAAGTTAAAGGTGTGCGGTGAAATAAAGTTAAAGGTGTGTGGTGAAATAAAGATTAAAGGTGTGTGGTGAAAGTTTGTGTGTAATAAAGTTAGGCGTTTCTTTAATGGTGCGAGGGCCCCTCCCCCTCCTACCTCTTGCCTACTTTCATCACCATGCCCTTTGCTGTACCATCCCTTTTACGTTGACTTGCCTTTGTCCCACCTGACGCGACCGTTTACCCGTTATTGTTCCGTGTCACTAGAATGTTGATGGGACGTTTAGATATTATCAATCATAATGGAATCCCCGGCAGATCGCTTTAAAATTGGTAACATTTTCAATAGTAAATACGAAACTGTACCCATGTGTGTATTGTAGAAACCTTCACGTGGTATGTGGTACGCATGATCTGCCCTTCAAATGACTTCAGATCTTCCAAATTGATTTGACACCTATATGTATATTACACTATCAGTGAATGAAGATAGCAAGCCTGAAATGATGGATAGCTCGTACAGCGCTGATGACGTGTAGAGCTATTTCAAATACTAATGAGGAAGGCACAGTGTTTGATCCAATCGACTCTAGTGTCATAATTAATTTATGCATCATCTATAATCTTATCTTGTCTGTTGTCAAACTCATCGTACTTCACATGGTACTGTTATGGACGGACTGAGGAGAAGGAGAAAGAAGAGAGTAGGGAGTAGGTGATTGACCTTCATATGTACAATACGGGGCAGGGGACGGGGAGAGGAGACTGAGTAATAAGGGAAGGAAGGGGAAGTAAAACGCACCCCCGGGCCGTACCAGACTTTCCATGTTTAATCGTACTTCCGAGTTTGATAAACAACATTGAAATACTTTTATTATACAAATTCCAACATCTCGCGTGCTCTCTCGAAAAGAGACAGCCGCGTTTCTGAAGTATATGCCTATGTACAATATCAGAGTTTAGAAGAATGAAGGACAACTGAGGCAATATCACTAGAAAATCTCAGGTTTTAGAAATACATTATTCTGGAATACGTCTTTTATAAACTTGGAACAGTGGAGGTTTGTTTGTGCACACTGTGGAACTGTGCTTCCCATTAATCTTACAATAAACTGGATCTGTATAGCGATTATACATGGTTACGTAATTTTGTCGATAGCATACATTTAAAATGACAAAAACAAAAATTCCAAAAACACCCCCACAGCGATACAAACAAAAGACTATCTGTTATAGGTGTCAGTCAAAATAGTGTTTACCCGTCGTACTGATATACTACAACACAAAACGTGTACTCTTCCGTCTATTGTGGTTATTTCTGGTATAACCGACTTAAACTTTAAAGATCTGCGCCAACACGACATTGTCTATTCTGTTACAGTACGTGGTCACAATGTGGACACAAACAAAGGGTTTTGGTTAGCTTCTAGACAGTATTCGTAAGAAATGACCCGTGAAATAAGTCAATCGCCTGATGAAAAGACCTCGTTAGAAATCTGCGGCAGTTACCCGTACCCTGTCACTGTTACACTGGTCACAGGGGTTTGTGTATACTATATAGTAATCTCCGGCAGTTATCCGTACCCTGTCACTGTTACTATATAGTAATCTCCGGCAGTTATCCGTAC
>JAUMHH010147345.1:0-20269 GCA_032359455.1 Chlamys rubida | reverse complement strand
TGGGTGTACTTATGGGGACCTCCTGAGTGTACTTACAAGGAACCCTTGAGTGTTCTTATGGAGACCTCCTGAGTGTAGTTACGAGGAACCCTCGAGTGTACTTATGGGGACCTCATGAGTGTACTTACGAGGAGACCTTAAGTGTACTTATGGAGACCTCCTGAGTGTACTTACGAGGAGACCTTAAGTGTACTTATGGGGACCTCCTGAGTGTACTTACGAGGAGACCTTAAGTGTACTTATGGAGACCTACTGAGTGTACTTAGGAGAAACCCTTGAGTGTACTTATGGAGACCTCCTGAGTGTACTTACAAGGAACCCTTAAATGTACTTATGGGGACCTCCTGAGTGTACTTACGAGGAGACCTTAAGTGTACTTATGGAGACCTCCTGAGTGTACTTACAAGGAACCCTTAAGTGTACTTATGGAGACCTCCTGATTGTACTTACGAGGAACCCTTAAGTGTACTTATCGGGACCTACTGAGTGTACTTACGAGGAACCCTTGAGTGTACTTATGGAGACCTCCTGAGAGTACTTACGAGGAGACTTTAAGTGTACTTATGGGGAATTCCTGAGTGTACTTACTAGGAACCGTTAAGTGTACTTATGGGGACCTCCTGAGTGTACTTATGAGGAACCCTTGGGTGTACTTATGGGGACCTCCTGAGTGTACTTACAAGGAACCCTTGAGTGTTCTTATGGAGACCTCCTGAGTGTACTTACGAGGAACCCTTAAGTGTACTTATGGAGACCTTCTGAGTGTGCTTACGAGGAGACTTTAAGCGTACTTATGGAGACCTCCTGAGTGTACTTACGAGGAACCCTTAAATGTACTTATGAGGAACCCTTGAGTGTACTTATGGAGACCTCCTGATTGTACTTGCGAGGAAACCTTGAGTGTACTTATGAGGAACCCTTGAGTGTACTTATGGAGACCTCCTGAGTGTACTTACGAGGAACCCTTAAGTGTACTTATGGAGACCTTCTGAGTGTACTTGCGAGGAAACCTTGAGTGTACTTATGGAGACCTCCTGAGTGTACTTACGAGGAACCCTTAAGTGTACTTATGGGGACCTCCTGAGTGTACTTACGAGGAGACCTTAAGTGTACTTATGGGGACCTCCTGAGTGTACTTACGAGGAACCCTCGAGTGTACTTATGGAGACCTCCTGAGTGTACTTACGAGGAACCCTTGAGTGTACTTATGGAGACCTACTGAGTGTACTTACGAGGAACCCTGTAGTGTACTTGAAGTCCTTGCCAGCCTTGGCCGATCCTTCCCTCGTCTCATACTCCACAATCACGTCCCCAGTAAACGTCTGCTCTGACCCAGACGCTGGTGCCACCTTACCTCCCTTTGCAGCTCCGGCATCTCCATTCTGTTACACAACAAAAACATATCAGTCTTGCTGATATAATAGAGAAATCTTGTGTCCATAAAAGCTGGATTAAGGAAAAAATCTACAGGCTTGGCATTTGACATATGTATTGCTGGTCGAAAGTGACAAACGTTCTGTCGAGCACTTGCTCGTTTTAGAGACAATTAAGCCTACAGTCTAGACAGCTGGTATTATCATTGCTGGTTACGGACAGAAGAACTTCCTGAATCGGTCTGAGAACTTCCTGTACTGTCAATTGCTTAAATCGTTGTCTCAAACCTGTATAGGTAATTACTAAATACTATGAAGTTTAAAGGTTAAAAGTTCAATTTTACAATTGGATGTGAGGCAGGGTCAAAGTCACATGCTAAAATCAAAATCAGCCTAAAACATTTGGGTAGTAATTGAGTTTAGCAAATGAAACTAAACTGGTCTTTATGTAGATACTTACTGCAATCTGTGGTTTACTTCCAGGCTTCCTGTGAACAGTAGAAAATAGAAACTGTAACATCTCTGTTTTTGTTATTTTAAATTTCTACTTTTACTAATTTTGTTTTTATTATTGAATATAATTTAAAATGGTATTTGAATTAAAGCACTTCAACTGCAAAAGCCATGCATATTATCAGATTGCTGAATTGTCTGTTTTAGTTTGAATGTGAATATCTGTTTTCCCCATAAGAACATTTCAACCTTTTTTATGTTTTAACTGTCACATTAGGGTGTTGGGAACTTTACACATAAATGTTTTGCACTTTACTCATTTGGGTCTTGCACTTTATACATTATGGCTAGTTATTTTACAAGATTTTATACTTTTCCTGTGATGGGTTTATACTTTACACATTAGGGTTTTGTACTTCACACATGAAGGTTTTGTGCTTCACACATTATCATTGAGTATAACAGTCAGATAACACAATGTAGGAATCACTGGAAGGGCTTCATACTCAGGAACCATATCCAATCTAACCATACAAATCTAATTAGGAATTGAACAATTATGACTTTCAAACAAATGTGCAGGGAATCAAATTGAACCTAACAGAAACACAAAATTAAGTACACAGGTATGAAAACAAGAGTGAAGGTTAGTATGGTATAAATACTCTGGTCACTCTGGGATACAATACCTCCAACTATCACAGAATCGGGAAACGATACTCATAATAGCATCAGGTAGCGTAATAACCATTTGCCTAGCCAGCTAGAATGGTACCACGAGACTTTGGTATCTGGTGGAGACATTTTTCACACATCTTGCTATTGGGACAAAGTCGTAATTTTTTTTTTTTTATTAAATTTTTACTTAAAAATTTAAAGTGTAATTATGTTCTTGTCACATAAATTGTGATTCCAAATTTTGGGCAGAAAACGTTGTGTCTGGTCTCACAATGTTCTACGCACTTGGTACGGTCATCAAGCACTTATTAGTACAAAGGGTGAACCTCTTGTATATCTGATTTAAATCCAATTAATACAATGATGTACTCCTGCTTATCGAAAACTGTATATCTGAATCAACAACCATTGTGTGTTCACACAACTGTGTAGTGCCGTTGATCTTATCACATGACCATTACAGCCAATCAATTCACAGACAAGCAACTATAGACCTTTTTTTCCCTTTCCTGTATTGATTTATTGATAGATAGGGCAACCACTTGTAACTTTCATTACGCAGATAACTTCAAAACAGAAACTGATTTATACGGAATACAATAACATCCTACTATAACACAGTTATCTTCTCTTGGTTTTAGTGTTTAGTGATCAAGTCAGACAAGATGTCACGATAGTTTCGAAGTAAATCATGTGCGTACATTGTCATCTAATTTTGTCTCATCTCTTATATCTTATATCTTATATCTTACGTGCTGCAGTAGTGATATTTATCAATCAACCTTTGACTAACAACAACGATGCTGAAAAAACATTAATGTCTATATCAATCAAACTTTATATTCAATGATAAAGCAAATTCATTAACGTTCATCAATGATTGCATTCATTTACGTTTATCAATTAAAATTCAACTAATTACATTTATCAATTATTGCATTCATTTACGTTTATCAATTAAACTTCACCTAATTACAATGATATGATGCTGCAAAACATTAATGTTTGTCAATTAACTTTATCAATACAATGATAATGCAAATTCATTAACATTTATCAATTATTGCGTTCATTAAAATTTATCAATTAAACTCCAACTTATTTACAACGATGCTGCATTAAATTTATGTTGCAATGCGGCGATGTTTATCAAAAAACCTATACAGCTACGTAGCTACAATGATGCAGCAATACTGTGACACATATATCAATTAACTCACTATGAGTAATTCTGCAACAGAGTAACATTTATCAATCAATTATCCAGAATCTTTATTTCATACTACAGGCTAGACTACAACAACATTTAGAAGCCATGCAATGACTTTTTCTCCTTTTTCAAGAATAGTTTTTCAGAAATTTCGTTATTACCACTTTACATTCATGTTCGTAATTTTGTTAATATGATGTACGTGTGGAACACAGCAAGATGTGGCCTGAAAAAAAGGAATGTTATGGGAATTCTGAAAAGTGGGCAGGATATATTGGCAAGTTGTTCAAAGTTTAGGTTCCTGATTCAAAGAATTAGCAAGGTTTGAAATGTTATATTAAAATTTAAAGTAAATTGGACAAGCAATCTTTAGTATAGTAAATCACTTGTATTTTGGTAGTTATTAATTTTTGCATAAATTACTGCATGTTAATTTTGTTAATTCAGCTCTTTAAAGAGGAGTGACTTGTAGTGTCATTGTGACAGTAAGCATCAGGAAACATAAGTGACTAATTACCCTACAATGAGTTACCACCTTTAACAGGTCAATATTGAAAGTGTTTTAGGTATTCATACACTACAAGTGTAAAACGGACTACCGGGGTATGTGGTAAACTATTATGAATAGGGGACCTATTTGAGATGACTTTTGCCTATAGAACTTTGAACAACTTGTTGGGATTTGTGTGCTGTTTGAGGTTTGGTGGTGGAACACTACAGCCTTTACCCTAGTGCCATAATAGCTGCGCTGCGCTGCCTTTGGAGGTTCGGTATAATATAGGATCTGTGAGCAAAAAGCATGGGAAACTTTCAAAAAAATATCCTTTAATTGTTACAGGAATCAGAAACAAAACTATGTACAGGAGTAACAATATGTGTAGGACGGACACATACGTATGTGTGCATTAAGATCCAGGATGATGGTCCGCTTTGGTTTTACACAAACGTATCCAAAGTCCTATCAATCACCAAGGAGATGCAGCAGACGTACCCAAAGTCACTCGGGTCGACAGGGAGATTGGACAAACATACTAGAAGTCACACAGGTCAAAAGGAAGATAGGACAGATATGCCCTAATTAATTAAGTCATATTGGTCAACTGAGATATTGGACAGACTATCGAAAGTCGTTCTGGTCAACACGGAGACAGGACAGACATGTTTGAAGTCACAAAGGTCAACACGAATACGAAAGACAGACATATCTCACACAGAGGTCACTAGCGGCCAACAGATATATTGGACAGATATACCCGAAGTCATTTGGGTCAACAGGAAGATAAGACAAATACACTTGAGGTCAACAAGGCAATATCTGTGCTTCAATAATACGGTGATAAACATTCCACTTATATATTATTATGATTTTGCAGCCTTGGAACACAGTGTCTGGCCACCTCCAGCTGTGTACATATCTGTATTGTTAATGGCGATCTAGACAAGAGCTAGCTTTGGCCAGAGCCCCTATAACACTGATAGATGTCGCTATCTGGTGTCACCATGCAATAATCGGTGAATTAGACCTGGTAACAGATCGGATGCCTAATCCCACTACCTCCCATCATTCTCTATTTATACACGGACTAGGACAATTATAGTAGGCCGGGAGGCTTCGATCCTAGTGCCATCTCTAGGACATCGAAATTCAATCACTCGCCTCCAATTTCTTGCCCTACTAAAGCTACTAGATGTCAGGATAATAGAAATGTAATTTCATACATCTCATCTAATAGTGTTGACAAAATCTAAATATAGACATGATTTGACATGCAAGATGTAGGGATGCCTCAAATTGCAGATGATGATCTAGTTTTTGCATCATCCCCATTTATATAGATATACGTGAAACAACTGTTCTGCAGGATTCGTTGTTGGCCCCAAATCTGTCAATGTGTCCATTTAATTGATATTAATGGCCCTGCCTCTGTATTGTAGATTTACACACTGATCATTACTGTGTACCCTTAAAATGTACCAATGCATGCTAGCTTGTTACTGATGCTTTCATCTTATGTAGATATGAGTAGTGACTGTTATAGGTTCCAAATAAGTTACTTGTATCCTTACCAGGAAACCGAAATTCAAACTGAAAATCTCTTTAGAACAGGCCCCAAATATGTATACCAGTATTTGTTTTCAAGGTAATTTAAAGCAAACAGTTAAGCATGATAATTCCACAACAAATGTTGGCATGCACCTATGACAGGGTTTCACAGATTCCATGCACAATCAGCACAGTAGTTAAATTTTAATGACATGTTGATACAGATCTGTGTCATCTACAACACTTCCTTTCTCTTTTACATCTGTATTTGCTCTATTTTCACAGGAAATTCACTATAAAGAAAATTCAACTTCACAGCAGTTGAGAAAAGTTAAAACTGTCTAAATTCATGTATTACAACACTGTATACAAATTTTAGTTTTCTTTCTTTAATTACAATGTAAACAAAGCTAAACACAGATTTAATGATTTTTCCCCCCCATTCACCTGCATTTTACATGCTGCAATGATTTTGCCGGTAAAAAACATAAGATCTGTTAGTTTTCTTTGCATACAGTAAGAATAATACCATGAATTCTACCTTACTTTTAAACACAAGCAGTTAACGTTAAGTGTGATTTCTATTTACCATTTTTCACCAGTGATAAGCCCATGTCCACTAATAAGCCCACCCCTTGTCAGAGAGTTGTCCACTAATAAGCCCACCCCACATCAGAGAGTTCTCCACTAATAAACCCACCCCTTGTCAGAGAGATGTCCACTAATAAGCCCACCCCTTGTCAAAGAGTTGATGTGTTTCTTCCGTATACAGAGTCAATTTACAGGATACAGACTTATTACGGGTGAAGCATGGCAATGACTTCTATCTATAGTCTTACACAACAAAATTTACTTTTAGTGGTCTTAGACACAACAACAAATAAGTAATCCATATCTACCTACAATTAAAACACAACAACAACTTCACATGTGGTCACCATATTCTATCTAGGTGATTGTCACATCAAACAATATATTAATGTATGCTAGAAGCTAGCTTTGAAGTCATGGCAAGATAGTCCAGGCATTTTACCGGCAAATTTACTGAAGATTAACACCTTCCCCCCTCAAAAATGCCTGGACTAAAAATAACGGTGTATATAGTTATATGAATATATAGAAAGGAGATGACAGGAGAGAAAGCTAAGACATATGGAGTGCAACTATCTTGCATCTAAGTGCGGCAAGTCTGGGCTTACCCTTGGTCAGAACTGCATAAAAACAGACATAACGTCACACTCCTGTACATAAACAAGCAGGCCACACCATCCCTCGATGGTAGTGGTTAGCAGCTTATCCTTACAAAACAACTCTTTACATATCTCTTCCTAAGAATCGCTGATTTTGAAATTCAACCTAGCATTGACTAACTGAATATCTGGCCAAGAAGCTTTGATCTAGCAAGCACATGTTCAAAGCTTCTGATAAAGCCAATGCTAAAAAACATTGCATTATATACAGATAAAAGAATACGTAATTTACAATCATGTTGAAAAGTGAGGCATGCTTTATATTTGTTTAAGCCACATTTGTGTTTTTAACCTTTTTGAACCCCATTCTGTAAATTATAAATGAACTGATGTTTTTTGGGGGTTTAAAACACAATATGCATATATATTAACTGGAGAACTTTGATACAAATCATAATACAGTATATTTGTGAAGGCAGTGACTCGAGATGGATTTTTTCCCGGGTACTTACGGAAGGTTCCTGTGGAACAGAACATCCACATCCAAAGTGCCAGTGCTCTCCAGTACTGCGTAACGGTCCGAGGCAAACGTAAACTTTCCAAACAGCTCACCTGCGTTACATAATTAATTCATTGATAAATTGCTAGATACTATAGAAATCAACTTGCTATTATCAAAAGCATTATCCTGTAATTCCTATCATGCGTGTTGTCGTATATGTATTGCTATTCTAAAAGGCATTTGCAGATGTAGCATCTATTAATTGCTACTGTATAGTTGTTAAATTTTGTGGTCTTAAATTTCGTAATTTTGTGTCCGAAACTTATTTGCGGAGTTTAATTTAACAAATCACAATTTCTGTAACTCTATTTCGGACTTTTTATTTATTTATTTGTATTTTAACTGTTAACTTTTTTATCTATTGTACTTCTTTCAAAACAATGTTTTGACCCAGTAGCCTCAGCTCAACTGATATCACAGAAGTGCGAAGTGGTAATGTTTTGGCCACAATCTCCAAATATTCACGAGGGTTTAAATTTCGCAAAATGTTCCCGCATTCGCAAAATTGGCAAAATAAAGATCCTTGTGAATATTAGCGACTATACAGTACCAAGCTATTTCAGGGGTAATGCTGCTATTTTGAAGACTTATTTTGAGGTATTAGTTACAAGGACTGCAGAGATATGATGGTATTTACCAAGAGATGAAATTGTAGACACATGAAAATGTTACAGCAGACACAATTTAGGTCAAATTCCCATCCAACATCAGCAAGTATTCTATAGCTAGCCACTTGGTTTGGGACAAGAAAAACACTCCAGAAAGCAGAATCATCCGACATTGGTTTACGACCTTATTCCATTGAGCACATTGCTCTTCAACTTCTACTGGCTGTAGTGGGCATATTGCTTTTTGTGTTACAGTCTCTAGTGAAAGACAATATCATTACTAGCATGTTTACATGTTGCTTGTTTTATAACTTCGGAGACCTTAGTAGCCTGTTTATATTGGGGTACCAACGAAACCAACAAGAGAATACCACAGTGTCAGCAAAACCATAATTTCGAACTCAAAATCGATAAAACCAGGGCAACATACAAACAAAAGATTTACATGGAGACCCTTGAAAATATACAAGGCGATTTCCATGACCCTCGGTGACCTACCAGTAGGCATCTTGCCCTTGATGTTGATGTTCTGGACAGTCTGGACAACCTCTGCAAATCTCGCCGAAGCTTTTCCGCTGCCCGTTCTCATTTTCTTGTTTCCAGTCATGGCACTAACCACGGCATGACGGAATCTGTCGTAGGGAAAAAAAAAATAGATGTTACTGGTCAGTTTCTACCAAGCATTTCCACCTTAAGTGTCCGATGGTCAAAAATGCTACCGAACATGAACCAAAAACAGATCTAGCATTGCACATGCAAAACAAAATAATCTACTTTCTCTATAAACAAAATCATATCCGTTTTCACTAATAACAAAAAACATAACCGTTAAAACATTCATAGACCTGATTCTATGTAGTATACTAACACTTTATTCTTTATCTGTAATTAGTATGACTAAGTGATCCAATATATAAGACCATCACTCAAGGGTCTGAGTAAATCTAACCTGACGTTTCTTACTTTATACGACAAAGTACATTGGGGGAAGACCACATATAAAAGATGGATGTCCAGAAACTGTTAACTTAGTCTGCCAATAGTGATTAATGCGGACATCTAAAAGGCTTCTGGAGTTAATGACCAGGACAATATGGTGGTCAGATGATGTCAGTGGCTATCTGGTCGTACCAGACAGATACCACTAAAGAGCACTCGGTCACATCTGTGACACTAAACAAGCTCTATAGATCTCTTGATATATAAACATGGTCAAAAATAATGTTAAAATTTTTCCCATTTTCTACCTTTCTTTTATGACAGTTTAAATTTAAAGTTTAAGAACTCTAGATCAAATTTCAAGATAAAACAAATTGTTTTTGTTTATTTTTTATTAAGTGATAATTTCGTTTTTGTTTATTTTTTATTAATTAAAGTGATAATTTCGTAACTCATCGTTCAAAATTTTGAACAGATCGTGTAAAAAAATTAATTGTTGTTAAGATAGGTTGTTGAGATAGCATATCAATTAAATGCATATATATATAATCAGAAATGAAAGAAGCATATTCATGAGATATTGTGCGAAAAAGTTGTGTGACACTATCCTGAAGCTAGACTAACACATGCATGCTTGAGTGCTTTCTGGCATGTCCAAAATCTGTACTAACACATGCAGGTACTGCTCAGTGCATTCTCATGCCCCAAAGATGTACTATGAGTCTATAAACTATCACATGCATGCACAGTGAGACCTTTCTCATCAACCCAAAGATGAACTTTGAGTCTAGACTATCACATGCACTTTCTCATCAACCCAAAGATGAACTTTGAGTCTATAAACTATCACATGCACTTTCTCATCAACCCAAAGATGAACTTTGAGTTAATTCTTATATTTAGCAAATTACATCTTTAAAATAGAACCGCCAACAAGAGGATAAGAGAGTGAAACTGGTGGACAAGCGGGACAGACACACTCCGACAGGCCAACAGATGATGAGGCATGGATCTTTGTTATTAACAGCAGCTGTAGCTTCCATAATTTGCCAGAGATTCATTACTGCATAATTCTCTTCATCACTTATATCATATGTAGAAAACATTATTGATTTGTAAAGATGAATACTCAGGAAAATGGAAATGCTATACAGTTTTTATCATAGAAGCACAATTTCTCTTCTTCTAAAGCATGCACACATATCACATAATAGGAAAGAATAGAAATCCATTCCAAAAAGGAGTAAGCGCCAATATCGTCATCATTCTAGGTAATAATTCCTAAAAATATACACAAGTTTGAAATTCTTTTTCTTCAAATAAGGTGTCCAAAAGTGGGAGTGGGAAACTGGTTCTTATTCATACAGCTGTTTGAAGTAGATTTCATATAATTTTATAATTTTTTAAAAACAAATTAGGAAGAGGACAGCAAGCTGGTACCCTGCTCTGGTCGCGTAAGAGAAAAAGAAACAATAGATTCTGGAGTAACTCTACACCATGGCATGCAGATAGATATACCTTCACTACTCAGAACTCTGTTACTATGACGATTCGGTCTATCACTTGAACATATTTTTCATACATCTTAACTTCAGAAAAATTTAAACATATCCATATTTAGATTGGTTAAAGGAACAACTTCTCTACAATAAAATACCTGTAAAGAAATCTAAAAATCAAACAGTCCACCCTTGTCCCTTCATAATTGTGTTGCATCTTGGAAATCAAACAACTCACTATCACTCATTCTAAATTGTACAGCATCTAGATTTTTTTTTTTAAATAACCCCCATCCGTTCTAATTCATGCAGGATCTAGGGGGAAAATAACCAGCTTTTCAAACATTAAAAAAAAAAATTAAAAAAAAGGAAAATTAACATGATGATCATCTCTAATTGAATCTAACAGGAATACAGCCCTTATAAATTGGAAAAAACTTCAAAAAAAAAAAAATTGATAAATACAATTCAATAATCCAGCCTCAGTACAATGGAGCGTGGAGTTCTGTGCGACAGATCACATCATACTGTTGTAAGTCTACATGACAACACATATTCAACAACGATGAATCACTTTCAACAGTATTACACTGAAAAGAGAGAGGATACTGCCTAAACAATCTAACATTCACGACAACACTTTCAACGGTCATCAAACGTTTGGGTTCTGGGGTCTGAAGATACTGTCTAATAAGAGTTGTAATCACGAACATAAAGGTTGGTGTCCCAGAAGGGACACAGTACAAAGTTAAACATATATAGGTCTATTTACCAACAGTAAATTACTGAGGGTCAGTGAGGTTGGACTACGGCAGGATAAAGGAGACATTATATCTGTCTGCACTAATAGCTGGCCTATCGTGGAAATGATTTTACTTAAAATTGAAAATGATTGACTATGTGATTTTACTCCAGATTAACAAAGCAAAGTAAAACTTAACAAGAGGTCCAATGGGCCTGTATTGCTCACCCGGTATTGATCTCGCACTTGTAGTCTTAAATGTCAGTATCTATGACTCTTTAAGTCATTCAAAAGAACCTGTTAAAATATTTAAACACTTTTGACCCCTGTGACGTTGAAAGTAGGTAAAGGTCATTAACATGAACTTTTTTTATAGCTCTTATTCTGAGCGGGCCACTGGTCAAATATCAACACAATCTTCATTTTGGTTATTCAGATTCTGAAGCTCTTTTTATTTTTTACATATATGACCCTGTGACCTTGAATATTGGTGGCGGTCATTCATTTAAACAATCTTGGTATTCCTTAATCCCAGCATGTTTCTGGCATAATATCATCAGCCAGGGCATATTGGTAATTGAGATGAAGTTGTTTAAAGAAAAAGTTGACACTAGACAGACAACGGATGCCACAACATGGCATACACTCACGTGGCCCTTTGGGCCACGTGAGCTTAAAAATGCAAACCAAATCAGAATTTATTACAGGTGTTTTTTAAAAATACATTTCAGTGTAAAAGTTCAAAGAAGAATTATAAAACATGATAAATACAGATAAATACTTTATATCACTTTTAACTTTCATAATTAACAACAATTGAGGCAGAAGTCTGCCGTGAGCGTTACAAGATTATGCGATACAATAAGCAGACAGATGAAGGTATACTTTGTGAATTCAGCAGAGAGTTACACATAAGGGAGATCACTCAAAACAAAGTGATTTTTCGCACCTGAACCTATGGGTCATTCCAGGTATAGAATGGAAATGCAAAGAAAAATACAAAAAAAATTAACATAAATAACTTGAATTAAATTAAACACAAATCTTATTAAAAAAATAAAAACAAACCTTAAAAAATTATACATTTAAATAATGACAATGGATTACAAAAATAACCTCATATAATACACAAAACTCTAGTAAATTATAACATGACATGTTATGTATCACAATTGATGCCTGGACGCAAGCAAGCAATTAAGGTTCAACTTATTGGAAATAAAAGCGTCAATCAGTACATGCTATTTTCAATATAATAGTCTCGCTGTGCTGAACACTTACAAAAACTCATGTTTTCATTGCAAGACAGTCCATTTAAATTTATTTTTTAATTAAGACTGAAATAGAAAGTCATAATTTATTCATCGTGTGAAGAAAGGCAAAGAATAATTTGCTATTTGCAGAGGAGCTATAATAAGCTACAGACCATCTCAAGATGTGGACAACAACTCTACAGTGATGTGGTGACCATTAAAGGCGTTGTGCAATAATATCCCTGATTTATAACTAGCCTATTCTTAATTTCCGGCTTTTCTCTTCCACCTGAAACAAAAGCAATCAATGTTTGCAACTCCGTGCACAGTAAATCATGTCCTTGTAGAATCCTACAGTGTGTGGCCTATATTTGGGAATAGTTTAAACCAGAGGCTTCCTTAAGGTGCCGTTGATAACTGATATTTCTTGCATTTATTTTCCGCATAAATTTACATTATGCATCAATCACAAATTCAAATATTATGTGATTTTTTAATTTTTTTTTAAGATAGTGAGCCCACCACTTTTTTTACTGCATAATCATCACTGCATTATTCATACAAAGATAATTATAGGGAAATGTAGTTCTTTTTGTTTTTTTTGCTTTATAATCAAGATTTAATTCCGATAGCAGAGACGTTTTCACAAAATGACGGAAATAACAATAGATATCTTTCTTTTGTATTGAACTCTTTGCTGTAGTAAACTGACATGCAACTCCCAGTCAGAAAAATCCTGAACAATTGGAACTCTTTTTATTTGGAGATACAACAGTTAGAGCTCTGGGACTCTCTACCTTAATGCTTAATGCATTGTGTATTAATACATTTCATTGATAGTTATGTAAAGGTCTGGTTGGGAAATTAAGAGTAATATCAGTTATCTACAGCATTGCCACAGGCTAAAAGCTGGGATCTCTGGGGAAGGGAAGCCTACGATTGTACAAGCATGGGAAAACATCATATTTAGGAATAAAATTGAAAATAAACTGCAACCTTCCCTCCCGTCTATTTTGTTCTCCTTAAGATAAACACAGAAAAAATTCAAGTTGAACAGCAAAGGATTAAACATTAACCATAACATGTTCAGTTTTTATGAAGATTTTGTTTCAATTTTTACAAACTCTATCAATTTTAAACTTTAGTCCCCTGTACATTTTTTCGACCTGTTGGCAATTTAGTTGAATTCTATCCTTAACGCCAGTTATTAACATGTTCTCAACAATTTGGACACAACAAATTTCTTTCACATTTGAATCGTATACTAACATTCAGAAAAGTTGCTGTCAGGAGATGATAGATCTTAAATTGTTCCGATGCTTTGGATGAAACTAAATTCAACAACTTTAAGTCTAATCTGCTAGTCCTTGACCTGAGTATGCGATCCTAATGTACTAAGCTAACTGTGCCAGTGGCCAGGAAAACTGAAATGAAGCAGTAGACTTGCTATACCACCGAGGGTAGATTGCAGTTTGAGATAACCCGAGATGTTTCTGCAATTTTATTGCAAAAAGCCGGAGGACCTGAATCCTCGCTCAACTATAGGAACCAATGATGGGGCTTGCATTTCAAAACTCAGTGGGTTAATTGTTACAATATTCATGCTGCTTTCCATATAGGGTAAAGTCAATAGATTGATTGAATCCATTTATAATCAACATCAAAGAATGTAACTTATCCTGAAGGTTCAAAATTTCAAAAAATATTTTTACAATACTTACAATAAAGAACATTTATTTTTCAATGTGGATTCATGAAAGCTTTTTAGAGAAAATACTTGGGCAATCTCGACATCGAAAAACCCATCAGTTTTGACCTACATTTGCCACCATGCTGGGGAGAAAGTGACTGAACCATAGAACTGTTTACTTACTGAGCTCGCACGGCCATGCTTGTCTTTCTGTGAACATTGTAGTGAACAGTCTTTATCTTGTACAACTCAACCTAGCTTTGTGTGCCTTGACTGACCATCAAACTAGTCGCCACATAAAACATCATCTCCACTTACACATATTTCTTCTTGGATAATAATGCTTATCAGTGAAAGAATGTGTTCATATTTTTTGTTTCAACAGTGCAAAATTGCAAAGATTTAAAATGTTCACATTTAAAAATAAAAATCCAGAAACACAAAAACCATGTGTGCAGACATTTTGGAGTGCGCTCCTGGGATGATGATACAGATATTTGTGTGTTTTTTAGAGTCAGCAGTGGTGTAGAAATAAACGCTCTCCTTTGACTGTCCAAACCATAGAACTGTAGAACTAGCATCAACACAGTGCATGCATGTGTATAATAGGATTATCAAACGTCAACCTGTTGTAATGGAACGTCACCTAACTGAAAAGTCAGTGTTGAGAAATTGAGAGCTATCCAGCATCCAATTTTGTTGTCAAAAGAGATATTGAGTCTTTAAAATTTTCGAGTGATTATCAAGTTTACTAAAATGTCATCATTGATGAAGGGTTACCAATAGTCTAAAGAAATCCTGGAGAGTCAAAAGTCCAATGGTTGTCTTCAAGTGTCAAATGTCCAATGGCAGTTTTGAAGTGCCAAAGGTTAAATGATTGTCTTGATGGGTCAAAAGTCCAATGGTTGTCTTGAAGAGTCAAATGTCCAATGGCTATCGTAAAGGGTCAAAGGTCCAATGGCTATCCTGTAAGGTCAAAGGTCTAATGGTTTTCCTAAAGGGTCAAAGTCCAATGGTTAATTGTCTTGATAGGTCAAAGGTTCAATGGCTATCCTGAATGGGCAAAGGTCAAATGACTGTATGTCCTAAAGGGTCAAAGATCCAATGGTTATCCTGAAGGGTCAAATGTCCAATGACTGTCCTGAAGAGTTATGAAGCATCCAATTGTTGTCATGAGAGATGTAAAGTTTACAACAGAAGTCATAGGTTTATCAAGTTTACAACAGAAGTCATAGGTTTATCAAGTTTACAACAGAAGTCATAGGTTTATCAAGTTTACAACAGTCTTGTCATTGATGAAGAGTTATCAAATGTCCAATGGCTGTCCTGAAAGTTCAAACAGTGTCCATTACTTGTCATGCCTTGTCCAGTAACTGTCATAAAGGGAAATAAAGCAATATAAAGAATATGAGATATTTGAAAGCACAAGGAATGGTATAGAAATGATGATATAAAGAAGTAATGGAGGATGGTAGGATACATTGATAGATTGGGGTAACTGTGTACTGGTTTCCTGGTTAAATAGCGCCGCCTGTGTACAGTGGCGTCTGATTGTGAGGATGGTAGCCTGCTTCTGGGGAGGGTGATAAAAAGAGATTCTTACTCAATATAGTCATGTAACAACGACTCGGATGACCCGTGATCAGACAGTTCGCCTTCCTTCTGGTAACTACGAGAATCAACAACATTGTCATCAGGAAGTGGAAAACGTGACCTGTCGACAGTTTTAACAGCACCGTGTTACATAAACAGTGCTGACTAGATTTCACATCCATAGAAAACTGAAGATTACGAAGTTACATTTATCATAAGATCCTTTAAAAAAAAAAAAAAAAAATCCAGATGTTCTTCAAATTTTTAATTGTCACTTGCAACAAGACCTGATAAATTTTGTTGACATTCAGCAACAGTTCTTGTTTAACTTTCCCAGTGTGTGATCCATGCATGTTACACAAGATTAAAGACATTTTTACTTTCTAGAGTAAATCAATCTAAATCCCCTTCAGATGTCGTTGCCATTTCACAGACTTCCATCGAGCAGAGGAAACAGGATTTTCTGTTAGCACAGGGAACCCAACAAAATGCATTTTAGATTAATGTTTTAATTGATACAAGCCGGGCAGTGTTGTTTGTGCTCCGTTGCTGAAATTCTACCGCTTGATTTCAAATACGTTTGCTGGAGCTATCTATGATAGATCTGAAGGAAGCTGACCCCTATCCGTCACATGTGTCAACATGAAATTGATGCAGCCGGATTGGCGAGCTGTGGGGCTTCCAGAGACATCAATACGAGGAGTCGAGTCTGTTGGATTCCCCATCGGCAATATTAAGACATTTATCGTACCAACTCTGTTGGTGCTCTCTATGTTCCAGTGTCTTACTTGTTCGACAGTAATTTTTTTTATTTTATAACAATTATGAAAGATATAAAGTTATAGTAATACTAATCACCCCTTTGCCTATAATAGCATCGCAGGGTGTTTTAATATGGGAGCAGATCAGGGTATACCCAGAAAAACCCTACACGGGCAGGTCACCACATATCTTTTCACATCAGGCAGCTGATATATGTAGCTGTTTTTAAACCGTTTCAAGACAAGTGGAGATTTGGTTTGGTTTGGTTTAGTATTGTTTACCGTCCTATCAAACAAGGGGAGAACCACCGGTTGCTTTTTGGTACAGTCTCTCAAGAACCAACCGAAGCCAAAATAAGCCACACAACTTGTAAATTAGGAACCCATAACAACAGGGTCTTAACATAGGCAGGAAATATTTTTCGACACAGAACTACAAGAATTTGTTGAATATTCATAGAACATTCTACATGTGAGTGTGTAAATCGAAAGAATGTTGTGTCAACTATTTGTGAGACAGAAATAGTTTGTGTGAAACGTAAAAGCATCAGAAAGGTGAAAGTTATCAAGCAAAGAAATTTTGTGTCTGAGCCATCAAAAGTCAAAGATATTAAGTGATTGAAGAGTATTGAGAAGTCAGGTGTAATCTTTCCACATCAGATGTAAAGAATGTCATTTTCTTCTCAAGAAATTATATAATTTGAAGAGATGGTTAAAATAAGTATATATTCCTATGTGTTTGTTTGTTAAATGCAGAATAAGAATGTCAGTATTGTAACAATTAACTCATTCACCCCTGAAATTTCATAATGAACTATTCCAACCTTTGAATTGGAAGAGTTCAAATGTGTCTTCAGGGGTAAATGAGTTAAAACAGAAGTATTTTATAGAGAGACCTATCTAAGAGCATGGTAAATAATAGAACAGTCCTCAGGAATTCTAGTAGATACAATACTGATCGTCTCCGGCCGGATATTGTGGTGAACATTGTAACACACAGGAAAGAAAATAACAAAAAGTATCAAGACTTACCGTCAATTTATTTGAGCATGCATGGGGAAAACAGAGACAGAAATATCTAAATACGGCGACTATGACAACATGTAAGGAAGGAGATACGAAAACACTTCGGGGAAGTCACCAAAATGTATTGTAGACTTTTGGACAACATTTAAGAAATAATTTCAATTTCATACTTGATCCAGTTCAATATTTTGAAGGGCATTTATTAGTAAGTGCATAGGGGTAATCTTTTGAATCCTTTGGGCAATGTCTTGTAGGACATATTCTGAGTACCTTTGCACAATTTCTTGAAGGACCTGTATATTCAAAAGTTACTTCGGACAACTTTTTCAAGTATATTTTTAAAAACACCTTTGGGCAATGTCTTGTAGGACATATTCCGAGTACCTTTGCACAGTTTCTTGAAGGACATATATTCAAAACCAACTTCGGACAATTTTTTCATGTATATTTTTAAAAACACCTTTGGGCAATGTCTTGTAGGACATATTCCGAAGTACCTTTGCACAATTTCTCAAAGGACATACTCAGAATCAACCTTTGTGGAAACTTACGTTTAAGATAATATGTTATCAATAATCATTTAAGGACAACCTCGGGCAAGAATGATCCTTTTGAAGATACCAATCCAATGACCCAATAAGTAAAGTAAAACCAAACATGTGAACAACTCAACTAATTGTGGACGGAAAAAGGAAATTATGACCAGGATTGACTAAACCGAATCTGTATGAAAAACAAAACTAACATATAGTATAAATAGCGGAGACTTAATTATGTGCACAAAAAATACAATGCTTTGCTCTTTCGAAAAGTCTCATTAATATTCCATTAAGGAAGCAGTGTGGCTCTCTAGAACTAATTTACAGGATCAAAAATGATTTCCGTTCTCATCAACATGTTTCCCTACCACAAGATAATCAGTTAATGTCTCTACAGGGCAGGGCACAGCTGACAAAGGTGATGTATCCTTTTGCAATACCACACACCTACAATGTAACATCACACAGGTACAATACAGGTAGGGGGGGATACTAAAAAGTCAAATGGGAGTCTGTAACAAACACTGTCAGATACACAGGGAGGGGGGGAACAGGGAGGAATAGTATCACCTTGTACAACACAGGGAGGGAACACCAAAGAAGGAACAGCCTGATTCACACACTGTCAGTAATATACTAGTGAAACTCAATCTTTGCAAACACTCTAGGCAAATCTGCACATTGAGATTTGCATGCATTATTCATGCATCTGCCAAAGCAAATATGTCACTATTATTAATACAAAATACATTAAATAATTGTTGTAAAAGCACTGTTGTTATGCTCTGGTCTTGGTGATATATATGGCAATCTTGGTTACCATAGTTACTGTACCACGGTCAGCTGTTGGTCAAGGAAGAGAAGTGTTTAAATACATATAATTAAATGAAATAAGAAATTCTCAAATTGAAGTAATGAATAAGAAAATATAGTCATCATATTGTAGTACGAGGCAAAAGCCCGTCTATAACTAAGTGTTGTGTTGCTTAGTGAATACTCCTTGTAAATAAGACTGACCTGGCACGAGCAAAGGCTTGGGGCTCCTTGGTGTTCTTTTCCACATTGAGGCGTTCGGAGACGGATCCCTGGTCTGCTCCCGTTGTTCCCTTATCATTGTGGCTACAACAAACCAAGATAAGGACACACTGTAGCATAGATATGTTTTATAAGGACATACTGTAGCATAGATATGTTTTATAAGGACATACTGTAGCATAGATTTGTTTTATAAGGACATACTGTAGCATAGATATGTTTTATAAGGACATACTGTAGCATATATTTGTTTTATAAGGACATACTGTAGCATAGATATGTTTCATAAGGACATACTGTAGCATAGATATGTTTTATAAGGACATAGTATAGCATAGCTATGTTTTATAAGGACATACTGTAGCATAGATATGTTTTATAAGGACATATTGTAGCATAGATATGTTTTATAAGGACATACTGCAGCATATATATGTTTTATAAGGACATACTGCAGCATATATATGTTTTATAAGGACATACTGTAGCATAGATATGTTTTATAAATGTCTAAATTGTGTTATTGGCACAGTAGCATATTTCAATCCGGGTGTCTACAAGCTAACTAGCGCATATTGTTGCCTAGTTGTACCAGCTTTTAACCAGAGAGGGAATAGTTTAGCATAGTTACCGCGATCTTAACCCAGTACAACACACTGTAGCCTAATTGCGACCATCTGAACCGAGCACCTAGGCACACTGTAGTAGGGTACACTGTAACTATAGTTACTAGTGTCTAAACCAAGTTACTTAAACTGTAACCATAGTTACTAGTGTCTAAACCAAGTTACTCACACCGTAGCCCAGTTACAGGTGTCTACATGTAGTAGGGTACACTGTAACTATAGTTACTAGTGTCTAAACCAAGTTACTTACACTGTAACTATAGTTACTAGTGTCTAAACCAAGTTACTTACACTGTAACTATAGTTACTAGTGTCTAAACCTAGTTACTCACACTGTAACTATAGTTACTAGTGTCTAAACCTAGTTACTCACACTGTAACTATAGTTACTAGTGTCTAAACCAAGTTACTTACACTGTAACTATAGTTACTAGTGTCTAAACCAAGT
>JAUMHH010147334.1:0-20272 GCA_032359455.1 Chlamys rubida | reverse complement strand
CTTAATCACATTATCTCCGTTTTCATTAATAGAAAACATTTAAAACAAATTAATTTTTCCAATGGTTTTGTCAAAAAGAATTTATCAGCAAAATTTAAAATGTGTAACAGAACTTTTGGAGGGCAGTGTATATACAAACGGCAATGGGTTATCGAGGTTGATCATTCGCCTATTTTACGGCTCGAAATCATGTGTTAACGAACGTCTCCTGGAAACATAAACAAATAACAGTTTTTAATACTGAATCATGTTTTTATTTAATCACACACATCATTCATTCCTTCACTATAAATATAAAGCATTTTCTCCAATCGTTTACCCCTCCATACATATTTCCATCATTCACACAGTTATATCAGTCATTGTCATTCACCTTACATACTGCACTGTCCATATCTGTCCGCCTACAACATGTCATGTAAAATAAGGCAATGCAATCAGATACAGTGATATTACATTTAATAGTTTACAGTTGCGTTATTAAGTAAAATGGCGACTCTTTATTAACCAGCAATGTTGACATTTCCCAAACTGTATTAAGAGAATCATTATTCATACATATGAGTTAATGATTTTCTTTTTTTGTAAATAGATCTTGTTATCAAAACTTTTCAACGGTTGCGGAATGAAACGAAAATTGAATTGTGTTATTTTATATACTTTGCAAACAAAACCTCAGTCTTAGATCAATTTTGTTAATTATACCGGGCGCTAAATGCATTTAAACAGAAATATTTTTACAAAACAAAACAAAAGTTGGACTGTTCGTTTTTCTTGTTTTTATATGTTTATGTAGTTTTTCAACTAACCGCATACGTTATTTTTAACTAATGTAAATTTTACTTTAAATGTATTAAACAAACGTTTATGCAAACTACTGTATGTCATATTTACTTTACAAATGTAAACAAACATACAAAAAAATATTGTCTATGATACTTTGTTTAATAGGATTTGTTGCTGGATATGGAACAGTCGCTTGGCTTCCTTATAAATTTTCAGATCTGGTAGCATTGCTTCCTGTATACGAAAGTCATCTCTTAAGTCTAAGGTGTCATCGTCATCGTCATCATAGTCATCGGAAGTTTCATCTTCCTCTGATTCATTGCGATTGCCTCTGTTATAACTATTATTGTTGTTTAAATCATTGCCGCTGTCACTTTTAAGGCACTTAGTGAAAGGAAGTTCAAAAGCTTTTTCAAACATTTCTAAACTGCTATCTACATCAGCACCGAGGCCAATCACGGCGAACCAATCAGAGAGGTGATTGACAATGAAGTCCGTAATATGACCGATATCTGTATCACTTAACGCTTGACCTAACAACAGTTTCTGTCTGTACCAACAAGGATTCCTCTGATCTTGATCATGGATGGTGGAATTCAATTGTGATTTTTGGAGATATTTTAATTGTCTTGATTTGTCTTGTGAACACATTTCTGGCGAAAACAGTAACTGGTAAAATAAGGCACCTTTTTGAAGAAGTATCCATTCCCTTAGGGAAACAGATTTTGATTGAAATGCTGTACACTTTTCATGATATGGATCTGCCTTACAAAATTCATAACTTGACATTGCTAACTCAAATGGATCGTGTACCATGAAGAAATGGGCACATTTAACATTGATTTTATCACAGGCACCAAAAGAATAAGGACCACGGTGCACCTTTATCCGTTCCTTGAATGCCAAGGAATCTTTCGTTCCCGCATTCCACAATAATCGATTTTGCACATGCATCACCGGTGACATGGGTAGGTCTTTGTCATACGATATATTTGACAAACACGTATGGAGCAGTTTATCCGCAGAGGCAAATTCCTGCTGAAGAAACACTATTGCAGAATCTCGTATTGTCGGCTTCGTGGATTTTCTCAGATATATGTTTGGCAAGAACTTGTTGGAGTCTTTTTGAAGCCATGGTACTTTGGAGGACACTGTCTTTTTAGCAGCATCACTTTTCGAGCCCTCAATCAGCTGTCGATCCTTCTCTAGACTGTGGAGTGATCTAACCAGCCGTCTTAAATGGATGTCTTTTCTGCAAAATGAAAACAGATATATTAACATTCAATGATACCAAGGGAAGAAATACCAGTATACCTCGTTAACCCAGCAACCTCTAATCCAGTTGCCCTAGTGGAATAAGGGGGCAGAGTCGCCTTTTTTATTCAAAATATTGCTGTATTTATAACAAACGCAGTATTAAGACACATTTGTTGGGAAATAATAAGGTAACTGGATCACTGAGCTTTAACTTAGTGTCGGTCTGTATAGTTATAGTGTTTATATACAGCCAAAAGGGTTGATAATCCCTTTATCTCATTATCAAGTCCATTTTGCTGGAAAGAAAGGGTGGCTGGATCATCGAGTTTCATCTGCATATTAAGAAAAACTATATTGTAAATAAAAACCATCAAAAACCTGAAAAGAAGACAGTGACATTCAGTTTAATTGTTCTAGTGAATGAGATGTACGAAATTAAATATCTTATTACAATGAAGTTAGCATTCAAACTTGATAATGAGATAACGGGATTATAAACTTTTTTTCCACAATTATATTGTTCTAAAACAAACATAATGTATACAAAATACACAAGAGCGGATTAAAAAAATATAAAACGATACTTGGGAGAAACGGAAACAACAGGAGAGACATTTTTAACATCAATACAAATGAACCGACGCAAAAGCAGGTATTGTAGAACGGTAATCTCAACCAAATTATGATGTTTCCCATAAGACCCAGGAAAGTATGTAGGTCATTGATGATCTAAGACACAGTATACAAATCTTTAATCATGGAAAACAGAAACATCTTAGGAAGAATGAGATTAAAACAGTAACATTTCCTCAAAGTAGATTGTAACTTCTCAAGTGGAAAACGGGGCTCAGTCATTTAGTGATCATGCCAATAGGAAGCATCCAACCAGAAAATCCTGATAATTAAACTCTTTGAAATAGTAAAGACTTACGAATGTTCAGCGATTGATTGGAACTGGTAATAATCAGAAAAAGGGCATACTATATTGTATAACGTAAATCTATTGTATTGTCATTCCCCATAAAGCCAATTAATCTTTATAAAACTTAAGTCAACTCTGTTTTAAAACTGGGACGACTTTGTCTTATTATAGGACGTGAATGATGTAAAACTGGAGCGATGTTTTCAAGAACTGGGTCGAGTTTGGCATAAAACTTAGGTGAGTAAATATGAACATGTGAATAAATGTGTCCGAAGTGAGTCTTCATAAACGACAACATTGTCATAAAACCGGGCTGAGATAGTCACAAGAGAGTCACTGGAACAGGTTTGTCAAAGTGGAATTGGTGATAAATCTTGGTCGAGTTGGGCGTACAACTTGGTCGTTTTTGTCATAAACTGTCAAGGTGGACTCAAATGACTACCAAATGTTACCTGCTCCTTTGCCCATGAAATCGACCAGATCAACACTGTCAGTGCGTATGAATACGCGTGAGAATTTGTTATATTTCAACTTATGAGTTCATCAACAAAAACTTAAACATCACATTCGACTATGTTTTTGTGTTTTGTTTCTTCATAATGTGGCTGTATTGAACTATCAGGGTACAACACCATTTTGTTAATGGTCCACCAATAACGGACTATATTGTCTTACATTACGTCAATACGTAGACATGCCCAAGCTCCAGAATCTGGGACAAACTATCAGAATGGACTTTCACAAGTTCCAGTTATCGAGAATAAACACATGTTGATTGAAATATAAGGATTCACTCTTGCTTTGGTCGATTTCATGGTGTGATGAATTGAATTTTTCTTGAAACCAATTTTGTAAAGCAGTTCATGTTGAATTTGTTTTAAGACCAATTCAATTCACCACCCCATGAAATCTACAAAAGCAGGATTAAAGCCCTAATTAAAAGTTAGTATATACGAGCTAGTTCACTCTGATTTGTGTAATTACATTTATTCAATATATCGATATTTTACTTGCAGGTATTATTTGATCTGGTTTATTAAAGTGCATCGAAGTAATCGGAGGATAAATGCAAACTTCCCATCACTGGTGTATTTTTCAGTCTTTTTCAAGATGTGCAATCAAAAATCATCACACAAAAATATAGAACACAGACGTTTGTTAGCAATTATGTTGACAAACGTAAGTTTGAACTTTTCCCTTATACATATGATTTCACATAGATTAGAAGTCGTTATGTCATATTTTATTGATTTTTGCTTGTCGAATTCCGAGTGATAGGGACGAAAATACAATCTGGTTATCTGCCCTTGGTACCACACCATCTGTGTATCGACTATATGTCACACTACAGGCGGTCCGTGAAACAAAAATACCTTGTCTTCAACATACAATGCTAATTCCTAGGTTTAGTACGACTCGATATCGACAGCCATTCACCAGTGTCCACGTGGACTGATGCCACCGTTCTTGTTTACACTCGGTATGACACTAAATCAATAGCGGATTACTTCAGGATGCGAACCAGTTCAAGGATTGAACAAACACGTCGTGGTCAGCTTGGAAAACACTCCAGTTCAGATATAAAGGAAAATATTAAGTTATTGACGAGATGTTTATATATTGTTTTGTGTCAAATTGTGGGTCCATTACATGTAAGAGTTAGAATCTTTTGTTGTTTTTTGTCATTAGTTAGTAAATAAACGTTATTTCACTTGCCAGTGACAGTAAGTTTAAGTTGTATACCAGTTTATACAGATGTTACGGGGTTGGAATAGTTCGATACTTAAATACGTTATTTTGTGTGCACTATTGTGTTAATGCCTATGCTATTGTTTACTCTGACTTTTGATAGGTCTATATCAACACATGTGCCCATTTACAGATTTTTATATTGATTAATAGCTAGATTTTATCTACAGATAGATATCTTTCCTGCAAAAATGTTAATTCTGCATTTAAATGCAGATACCTTGTAGTTAATATATACACATTATATATGAGCCTTGCTACATTGCATTTAAGTTAGATAACGATTGTAGGTAGCGTGATATACATCGTATTACATTGTACATAAACTGTATGTTTAGTAAGATTGGTACTGTATACAGCGTGATATACATCGTATTACATTGTACATAAACTGTATGTTTAGTAAGATTGGTACTGTATACAGATTTGAATTCGCGCAATGCTATTTTCGAGTTTTCACCCATCAATTGATATCCCGCAATCCGATTAAAATCATCTGTTGCATGGCTTCGTTAAATTCATACTACGTCTGTTGATATTCAAGTATGGACTGGCCAATAGAATGTTATTCGGGTGGTCAAATGGCTCAGTTGATATCGCATTCGCCTTTTACCAAAACGGCCGGAGTTTGATTCCCCGATCGGACGTAAAAAGGTATTGGGTCACTTACCCGACCACATGTTTTTTTCCCCGTGTACCCTTGTTTCCTCCCACATTAAGACCTCCGGTGCGTTTCCATACAGGCCAACACGACGAATGATTTGTTTATACACGTTGGGAACACTTGTTTCATAATTGTTGTAAAATTGATAAAGTTTCTTTTATATAATATCATGTTTGACAAGTAACAGTACACTGTATGTGTTACCTATAATAACCTTGTCGTAATGTAGAGATATATGTTTGATTGGTTGAACTAAAAAAGTGACATAAATAGATTCACTCCGTTTATAATATGTAAGTGTAGGCCCTCCGCTAAGTTGTCAGAGTGTGTCATTTGCCAGACAACAGTGATCAAACCTTGCAAACAGGTCATATTGGTCTTTGTCTCAAACTAGATCTAACAGTAAGGTCTGGTACTGGAATATGTTGTTGAGTTATTCATTCGCTGTTGAATCTCTTGCAAAAAGCGCGAAAATAATGTAGCCGCAAAAATTACCCAGAATACAATATTAAAAGTTATATTAGTATAAACTGTATGAATATATTTTAAAAACAAATCAAATTATGACTTGCTTCATGTTTGTTCAATATAATGCATTATGTTTAAACATAGAACACTATTTAACAGTCAGCTCTACAGAGGATTGCCAATTCAAGACCCCTTACTAAATAGTTACTGCACTAAATGTCACAACGGACCACCTCCCAACTGGTCAAATTGTTAAGACAACAGGCTAACAAGAACAAAGGAAAAATATATAAGATATGACGTGGAGTCCATGTTTTTCAAGAGGTACATAAAGTATTATTACTTTCATCTGTGTCCCCAGTATGGCACACCAGACACAAAAGGCCAAAATTCTACGAGTTCAATACCAGACGCTTCGTACGGCAATGGAAATGACAAACAAGTTGCTAGTAGTGGCAACCTTTCCTCGGGTAAGCAGGGCAGGACTTTCTAAATGGAAGGACCAGAGTCATCCAGAAGAACGACAGACAAGGGAAGGGAAGTGACGGACAGTCGAAAAGGCATAAGGCTATTGGTGTTGATCAGTTTTATTCATTCTGCCGGTATGGTCAGCAAATACCTTAATATTAACCGACCCAAACTTGTTCAAAACTGTCCAGACGTGTTTCAATCATCTTCCTACCTTTTTTATCAACCTTAACTTTTAACCTACGGTAACTATCAAACGTATAGGAAACCCGTTAGCTTTTTCATGTTACTCATTATTGTATACATCTGTTCTTCATGGAAAGGCGTTTGTAAAAAATGCTGTCCCATTCGTTTGTACTGTGTGAAGTAAACTATGTTTTACTTAAAAACCTTCTTATAATATAAACTAAAAGTATACATCATTACTAGATATGGTTGTTCCATTTTTATGTTATCAAATACTTAATAAGCTGACTGATAAAACAAAATCAAACTTAACAATATGTTCATATTAGCACGGAGTAGAATACATTTATTTCTCGTGCATATAATTTCGCGAATCAAATGTCGGTGCTCATCGGCGAGTAGAAAAATGATTTTTGTTCCATTCAGCATGTATAGCATATAAATGATCGCGTGCTACTTTAAATTCGTAATTAATGCTTTACGGGAAAACAAATATCTCGTGGTATTTATGTATTGTGCAGTACCGAATCGACAGTGAATGGTCCAATTAAATGCATCCACGCATAACTAGTAAGTACACGTGCATTTCATTTCTACATATATATAATAGGATTTTCCAAAATCTGTCGAACTATGCTGGACTTTAAATCTCCCCTACAGCAGGTAAGTTAAACTAAATGTGGCCAGGTAAAAGCTGCGTGCCAGTTATCATTACAATAATATATGGCTTGTGTCAGCAACAATTGGCATGAAAGGATTTATAAGGTTACGTACTCAATAACAGTGCATGCTCGTCCATGCCTGAGGTTGCTATTGATCACATTTTATTTGGGTGTGCTTGTCGGTAATTTTCGCTTTTAAAATTAATTACTAGTGTCAGGCCATCATGTGTATATTTAATCATTTAAAAATTTATAAAAAATGATATTATAAGAAATATCTGTAGAATACAATTGTTTAGTTTGTCAACATTTTGTCAATTGTATATAGTGCTGACATATTTTAAATAATTCATTTGAATATGTAACAGCGTGCAGTTCCAGTAATATTTTATCAAAAACGCAAACACTTTATATTGAATGAAATATGGTTACTGAGTTGTCATTTAAACAGTATCATCAAAGTTTAAAACACAACTCTGTATTACTCTGTATTACTCTGTATTACTCTGTTCTGTATTACTCTGTATTACTCTGTATTACTCTTTATTACTCTGTATTACTCTGTATTACTCTGTATTACTCTGTGTATTACTCTGTATTACTCTGTATTACTCTGTATTACTCTGTATTACTCTGTATGCTTGACGAAATGTTAGATCAATGACTAGTGAAACAACATCAACAACTTCTGATAACGTGTCTCGTTTTGGAGCCAAGGTCAAACATTTACCTTTTGTAAACAGTAATGTTGGGTAAATAGATAAAATAAAGGAAATTATATTTATAACGAATTTCTAGCGATAATTTTAGAATCCATTAATGATGCGCAATGCTTTTAACTTACACCCTTTATGACAATAATTATTATTCGAGGTTCTTATATACCGCTTTATCACAATCTAGTCTGTAGGTCGTCTCAAAGTCTTTCACAAATTATTATCCGTGGTTATAGGGCCTTTGCAACCAGCCAATATCTTCCTCAACTCCCTGGGGAACTTACAGCCGGTGCTGCCATTTCGGCGCTCATAGCTAGCATTCAACAATTCTAGCACTGCCCAAGCACGTACTCGTTTACAGCTGAGTAGACTGGAACAGGCGGAGTAAAGTATCTTTCTCAAAGATACAACACAGTGCCGTGCCGTGACTCGAACCCGCAACCCTTCGGTCACGAGCTCGGCGTCCTTCCACTAGACTACCGTGCCTCTACCATAGTGTTATAGTTATCAGGATTTGTTAGAAATATGCATAGCAGTTGGTTAATGTCATGCTACACATCAGTCAGTTTCTTTTGTTTTCGGTGTAATAATTTTATGAATAAACATTTTTATTCTTAACAAAAAATAAGGTACACCTAGATATCCATTTCAAAATAACGAACCGTGATTAAGACTACAGTTCTTGCATATTAATGCATTGCATTTTGTGTCTTGAAATGTCATAACTACATTATTTTCTGCCCGAATGGCATGATTTATTACATATGTTTCAAAATGATTAATAATGACATGATCTTTGAATATAGTAAAGCTAATGAATAAGGCAATGATTATTTTGCAAAACAATTACTCAAAATGCAGGTAAAACTACCATAATTAGTTAGAAACCCAATTATTTTCATACTGTTTTCCATTAAAACAAATCTGTTTTACTATATCTTGTTTTCCTTTCGGTCAAAATATTGAGCCGCACTGAAATACGAAAAAGTATAAAATCAACAGATACACTTTTTAGCAGGTATCACTTCAAAATACCGTATTAAGAGATACACAACCATAAACAATTCGTTTCATAATTTTCCAAACCGTACATGATTTCTAGTTTCATAATTTATGAGTAACAGTTCCTATTTATCAGCCGTGCCGGTGGCCAAATGACATTTTATTAGAACAATGTATTTTATATAGTAAATGTAACAACATGCACAAAGATGGCGCTACCAATAATAGCAATAGTACTGGACACGTGGAATCAAAACGTATGTACCTTGAATCTGTGCCAATTGTTTCATTGTCTTTATTCTTCTTTGTCTTTTGGCATCAGTGACATCATTTTGAAAAATCTATAAAAAATCTATAAAACTCTTACAGGATGATGTATTTTATGTCAAGAAGAAAGATTCTGATATAAAATTGTAATAGCTTCACAGGAAGTAAACGTGACGGGTCTAGTCTTATGGATGAACCTGGGATATTCCTCGTTCAAATTAAACCATACATCAATCTGGCGTCCGTCATATTGCAAGATTTGTTTATAAAAAGGAGAAATATATTTCGCTTCAGATGCAGTATAAATCATACGACATTTAGACAAATCTATATATCTAAAACTACAGTAGTTATGCATGATATATAGGTATTCTGTTCAGCCAACCCCACAAAGTATGATTTTTCTACAAAACTCATGTATCGTATGATAAAATGTAATCCTAGACGTGCTTATACATTATGTCGTATCAAGCGCCGTGTATAATGGCGCATTCCGGTCCACACACAATGTCGTAGTTCTAAGATACCTGGTTTACGAACTTTGGCAATGCATCAGTTTGTTGGCAAATGCTTTGAAATGTTCCAACAATTAAAAATGAATTCTTGAGTTCTTGAGATGGATTTTGATTAAATAATATTGTATCCCATATCAATGTTTTACCTTATAGACCAACAATGTACGTATCAAACGTGTAGCAACGTTTCAAGACCGACTGGTCCCTTTGTCAAGCTATGGCTGAGTGAGCGATTCGTATAATTTACCTGTACAATGTAACGGAATTGTATGTCACTGGACCCGAGACGTTTCGTCTATTGATAGAGAGCGTATACACATTTAACACACTAGAATTTGAAATGAAAGTAAAGTGACGGGGTCTAAAACAGACGTTTTGCTATGTTCCTGTGGTAGGCATGTTCTTTCCAACGGAGTTCCATCAATAAACCGGTATATATCTGTATCGAAAGACAAACTGGATGCAATTAGTTGATATCCCACTTCAAATAATCACTTCAAATAATCCCTACAATTACGAAATAAGGAAACACATGCTTCATGTTCACTACATTACATGGTCATACTTAAGGTCCATATGTAAGGTGTTCCGAAATGTGTTTTTGAAATACCTCCAAAAGAGAAGGTACCTTTAAGATCTGTATATCCTTACCCACAACGTTTTGCTACGTCAGGTATTACACTATAAAAGATGTACGTTTCACTTTTGTACATGTCATGTGCAATACTGGTAGTAATGCCTTTAAGGTAATTCTTTGAAACAGGATAAAGTTTGGTGGTAACTCTGCATCGAGCTAACGTACCCTACTGAAAGACTCTTCTACATTAATAGCTTTCCACGATAATTATTTACAATATGACGAATAGGGACGTCTTTCTATTAATCTGCACGATAAACAGGACAACTTCGATTTTCCGAACGTGATATTACTTTTCTTGATAGTCACATCCAAGCATCTAACTTTAGGTGTCATCATGTCGCAGTTGATTCGGTTTCCAAGAGCTTGTACCGAATATCATCATTTCTGTGATAGATGTTGACTGCTGACAGGCCAACTTACAATACAGGGTTTCTAAAGATGCAGATTGATAAAGATTATGAGCAAGCTCTACGGTCGTTAACAAGATCACATTGGGGAAAACGATTTCCTTGCTCAACACATTTTGCTCAAGAGTTTGCCATGTTGTTTCGTTGTCACTATTCCGTCTTTTCGTATTGCAGAGTTATCTGCTCTTGTGAGCAGGTATTGATTGTTACGTCATTTGTTTGTGAGAGTAACGTCATCAATTTTTGAGAAAACGACGTAATTTTCTCACACAAAACAATGACGTAACAATCAATACCTGCTCACAAGAGAAGATAACTCTGCAATACGCAAAGACGGAATATGGTTCTCGATGTGAAGACATTACATAATATGGATATGACATAGATATACATGACAGGTGTCCTCAATGAAGCAGAATACCCTTGTTTTCCGGAACACATGGTCTTATTCTTATTGTATGTTTAAGGTTTCCATGTAAATCTTTCCTTTTTATATATTTGCCCTGGTTTTATCGACTTCGAATAGTTTTGTTGTCATTTCGGTATTTTAGGTTACATCATTTATTCAGGTTATCTGCATGATTTAACCTCAAAGATCAATTAGTTAACTGTGTTTTTAGTAATGGCTACTTCCAGCAAAGACTTTTCTTTGAACTGAATGCACAATACATTTGTTAGATTTAAATCATTTTAAAAGTGCATCGATGACGTCAGACATTTTTTATCAATGCTGTAAACTTATTTATAATGAAATTTATTGTATCAACAAACGATTTCAACAATGTACGACAATGTAATTTAACAAAAATTTCTTTAGAATTTTCATTAGTTCAAGTTACCGAATAAAAGAACTAGTATTAAAGTCATGATTGGTATAAAGATACAAAAATGAACTACAATATTTCACGTAATAATAATAAGTAAACATTTCCGTTCGTCTGTCAGTATTATCACCTTGTCTGTTCCTCCCGGGTATGTTCTCCTCGTTCCGTGTGTGATGTGTTGGGGGTGTAACCATCACCGCGAACAACAAGAGTTCAAGAATTGCATTTAATGTGCATTTCCATATGTTTAGCACATACAATATTAATTCAGTAATTTACTAATTAAGGGATTGCTTAGTAATAAATGTTATATTATATGTTGTGGTTCTTCTGTCAATCTCCACTCTTGTCAACATAAGTGTTTGTGTTGTTAATAACATGCTATAAAATACAGGGAAAATATACAAACACATGACCTGTACATATATATGTTTTTACATTCTAATAACAAAATTATAAATTGACATAATGCTATTACGTGCAAAGTAAACAAATCTATCACAATGTTTTACGAGAATGGAAATCTTCATAAATGTGTTTTTTTTTATTCTCAAACATTTGTTATATCATGAATACGATTCATTGAAAAACAATAATAAATTGACATAAATCTCTGCTAAACCGGTGTTCGTTTTTGTAAGCTTTTAATTTAATGGAATCCGAATTAGTTACAACATTGATTAAATTACAACTTAAAGATGTTATGGGACACAAACATGTATTGTATATACCATTGTATTAAACGCGCATTTACATAAATCATTACATTAAAAGCACGTTATGTGTACTTAGTGTGTACTAATTCGAGGGGAGGTAGTCTGTTTTAGTCACAACCTGACGATTTGTCTTGCCCATACCGCAATTCACCACCACGGACCGCCCGGATAGAGGACTCTCCGCCGGTGATATGCGGGAAAGCTTAACTTAATTTTCTGTCTTGTGAAACTCGAAATAAAGAGTATGATGAATTGAATTGAAATCTTTCGGAATTGGCGTATATATGGGAAATAGATTATTTTAAAGTTTAGATTTATTTGTCTGTGTCAGGACTTGTTTGGTGACAGTAGAAAATAGGCACCACATGAACCGGGTTGTACTACGCTTCAACAGGCCATATGACGTCATTATATAAATTTATCTTTTTCCAAATCTAATTACTGTACAAAACAATTAGTCTTACAACAATTGTATTCTGAGAAAGACCATTTGGAATTCCAAAACTATGTTGTTTTACTTCTATTTTTAGGAATCAAAAAGTATATTAATTACTCAAATTTGACCTGAATAAGAATTGATATATTGGAATATGGTACAACTCCATCGCGGAGAAAATTACACCAATGACTACGAAGCAAATTTAATTTAGCTTTTAACTGATACCATCAAATTGATCCTTTGAAATACCAGCGTGACTAAAATTGAAATAGACATTTTTTCATGGCAAGATAATTAAATTTTCAGAAATTTGGATATAACAGAGTTAAAATTATCGATTAATTTATGTACATGTGATGTTTATGTTATACTATATTTTTCTACATTGAAAAATGTTTTCAAAAATAAGAGTTGAAAAAATAAACCAAATAACCAAAAACAAATTAGAACAGCATGCAGCTATATAAAAAATCGTCACCAAATCCAGCAAATATCTGAATAAGATAATATTCTTCTGGACACTTTATCTGTGTTGGTTCCGGCTATTCTGACCTATGACGTGATTATACACCAGTTTGATGGATGTGTGACCTCCGCGTTAGGACTCTCTGGTTGTGATTGGCTATCACAATTGACGAACGCGTAATTGAAAAAAGAAATATTTCCGATACGATGTATTTGATTTTATTTTCGCAAATATGATTGGGTCACCTAATTGAACAGCTGACCTTTGAACTCTGCTTCCGAATCGATGTTTATGGCCAGTTATATGAGGTAGTCGTGTCGTACGTTAATCCTTTGATAAGTTTCGTGTATATTAAAAGACATGTTTTCATCAGAAACAACATCCCATTTCATAATGACAAAAAATAGTTGTAACGCTGAAAGACACCAATGGAAATAAAAAAAAACACACTCAGCATTGATGTCATATCAGTTTAGCGAAGAAAATGCATTAAAATCGTGTAGAGTTGAGTGTGTGTTATGACGAGTGGCAGCCACACAGTGCAGCACAAGAAGGCTGCTGTAGGGAGAAGATAATCATTAGACCCATGCGATTTAGGCTTTAATGCCGTAACATGTCAATTAGCCGTCACAAATGAGGAGACATGTCTTTGCATAGGCAAGAAGTCAGACCTTTTAGCTGTGGTTGTATATTTCACGGATTAAGACTCGCAAACTCAAACTGACACTGCCCATTATGTTTTTTGACTCGCCACATGTAATAGTGTTTGACACAAAGGACTCATTACTAAGAATTTATATCACAATGGATCATATATCCTGTGGTATATTTTTGTATTTCGTTTATCAGTTTTGTTGGTTATTTGCTTTTATGGGGGCATAAGTCACGAAATATCTGACAATAACCAGAAAGAAATCTCTCAGACTAATGTACTGCTGACTGTACATACGATCCCGAGAAAGATATGTATTTTTAAAGATTAGATATTTGTTTTAGAGATTTCTGTACACGTCTGTTGTCAAGCAGAAGCGTATACATTTCGTGTTAAAAGGTTAAGGAAGATCAAATGTAGCATCCACATCATTTTGAATTTTCAGGTAAAAGTAAAAACATGTAGGAGTGTCAACAAAACTCTTATTTGAACTCAAACTGGATAAAGCTAGGGGAAATATAAACGAAGGAAAGATTTACATGGATAACATGGAACAAGTAAAAGAGAATTAAGACTAGTTATTCCAGATACCGGGTGTCGTCGATAAAGAAGAAGACGCTTTCCCTTCCGGAATACATGGTCTTATTCTCCTGTACGTTTTTAAGGGCCCATGTACATATTTCCTTTTGTTAAGGCAATGCTAATATTTCAATTCCTTCGACATTCTCCTGTTGTTGCAAGGAATTTCTGATAGAAACGTTTTCTTTTCTAACAGAAATTTGAGATGGAATTGTTCTTTTTAATATTTTTGATGGCATGCATGACATCTACATTAAAATTTCTCTTTTATAAACTATCGAGCATCAACAAATTTGTTTGAACGGAATTGTGTGGCATAACATTATAATTTTAAAATATGTGTTTCATATCTTGAGGTCTCACCACGTTTCTATTCTATACATAAAAATAGTTTCTCGTTAACGTCAATAGGGATATACACTGATATAGGTACACAGTAATAAGTATTGTTGGCAGCTACGTGGCACACCTCTGTAACACGTTACGTTCCTCATACAGTGATGCTTTGTGATCTGTGTTCATACAACGACGATAAAAGGTTGTAGTGCTTTTGAATAAGTTTGATCTGATGTAGCTTTGTAGGAGATATAAGATATCTCCTGACTTGTTGTGCAGTTGGTAAACTAACATAATTTTAATCTAAAGGTCTGGGGATTGAATTTCCGGTGACAATTTTGCAAAGAAAATGGAATTTTAATGATTCAATGTCTTTAGTAATAGGGTAGGGAACTTAAAATCAGAAAAAGAACACATTAAAACTCCACTTTCAACACTTGGACGAAATAGCCACATGCTGCAGCAAAACTTTACTTGCTTCTTGCTCTTGATGCTCTGACATACAAAAGCTTAAAATAGAAGTTTCCTGCTTCGTATTTCTCGTGATTATGTTTAAGGTTCAAAACAGACTGCTGAGACTACCGTTATACTATATCATTATTGTTTACTTAAAATAATTTTTAATAAGTAAATAAGATAGACTTATATACTAGGCTAGATATGTTAGTTCTGTATGACACGGGGAATGAGGTTGTTTTGAATACACTTACATGACCTGAACAATACCTGAACAATACCTATACCTGGAGTATAGTGTCGATCCATCTTTCTCCTCACACTTGGCAGGCATACTAATGCAAAGCACGCGAATCCCTTTGTGTACTTTAGTGTTATATATCATAAAAAACATGTGAGCAAGTTAAGTGAAAAGAGGAACAGTAAGGTCGGATATAAATCGTCGTTGCATCTGTTGTTGCAGACAAACATAAAAAATATATGAATGGTCCTCCTATATATGAAGTGGTAATTCATTTATAAATAGTTTTTCGTTAACGTCAATATGGTTATACACTGATATAGGTACACAGTAATTAATAGGGTTGGCAGATACGTGGCACACCTCTGTAATTACGTCACTGTCAATACGAAGCAGCAAATGAAACATGTTGCTCCATCGGATCCTGTTGATACCAAACCCAATATTTCAGTAATGGAACTTCCCATCTAATTCTACCGGAATTAAAAACATATGATCAAAACTCCAAGAACGGGCCATGGTGACACGTCCTGAGAGATAAACCTATGTAAATCTGATGCATAGAGGTACGAATTGATTGCAAAACAAAGTGTAACATAGCAGAACTCTAGGCCTCACTGATCCCCATCACGGCGTGCATCTGATGCATCTTATAGCAGGTCGCATGCTATAGTCTAACATCTGTAATTACAGATTGTTATGTGGCCTTCATCAGATATTGAAGGTTATCTTTAAAACGCTCTAAAATGCGCAACATCGACACGTTTAAACTAAAACTTTCTCTTTTTGACATGTAAAATGAGATTAAAAGACTGTGAAGATATTTTTTAATAATAAAAAAGAGATAAGGCAGACTTTGAAAGGAAAGGAAGGTCTCAGCATCATACGATTATGTGCGTTTTAATGTAGAAAGTATGTAGAGGCCAAGCTCGATAGAACTCTATCTGATCAGAATTCTATACACAGCCTCTTTATGTAGAGGCAGCCCCTTGTGATTGTAGGCACCCCATCCTGTGTGCTGTATCATATAACAGTTGATAACGTCAGGTGTCGCGCCAGTCAAGTAAAGCACTAGCACTTCATCTACTGTACAACCATCCAGTAAAAGTTAAGGGAGATACACAAATTGTTTACCTCTTCAGTCAGGCAACTGCCATATCAATCCTCATATCAGATCTAGTTAATTGTTATTGTAATTGATGGAGGTTGTAGTTACGAAAACTACACAAATTGATTCGTACAGGTAAGCCTATTACGAACGGCTAGCGATAGTGAATTGGACGACAGGCCACAAAGTAAAACTTGTCTTGATGTGTAGACCTCTGGGCCTTTTGAAACATAAACATATAATGAAGTTCAATTTGTGGTGGTAGACAGAGTAAGGGAACTTGGCAGAAGGCTGTTTTGAAATTTAACAACCGGCTTGAAATACACTTAATGCCAACTGTGATAACGTTTTCTTAGCATTAGGGGTATATCTAGGACCAGTGACGCTGCTTCTGGGTCATTGTTTTCTGCGACCGCAGGATCAAAGATAACGAGGAATGATGTATTTTCTTAGAAAAGTTTTGTTATCCGTCTCTTGTTCAAAGAGCTTGTAAAATTACCATTTGATCAGAAGCTAAGGCAATAATAATCCTGCTTTCTGATGAATAAACTTTTAAGACATTGAATGTTTAATTACAACAACGTTGTAATAAACGTATTGTTATATCTGGTGATGTCTTCCGCCAACATCATAAAAGTTTGACAGATCACTTAATCAATGGAAAAGACAAGTCAATATCAACAAATATGTCGTGTGTGGCACAGTTAAGCAGAGACTGCGCGAAATTGATAGCAACGCGGGAGTCAAAGTTCTTCTTAACTATCAATTTTATAAAAGGAATTTGCAAACTTTCATGAACAACATCAAACTATGTGTTTTGCCTATTAGAGTCTTCCTACCATCTTAAAAAACGACGAAATTATTTTGATCAATATGAATTAGTGCGAATCCGATACGTATCTATGAATATGAAATTGATTTCCTGGAAATAGCCAAGGTCATATTAAGATCACATGACCAGTCATGTGTGTGACACAAACACAAGTCAGATTTCCTGGTTCAAGGTTGTGCAATGAGAAAATAGGGATATTTTGGAAGTCAAAGCTGAACTCTCCCGAGTAGCGTATATTATCTAGAGTATAGATATCATAGACAAGCAGGAAGCTATACTGTATAGTTAATTAATAAGATACGCCCCGGTTGGTCAAATTGAAGGCAGACCAGTAGCCCGACATAGAGGGATTGGGATCTGGCTTCTAGTGCCGAATAATCAACACCGCCGGAAATCCTGGGTTATCGTCATAGAAACATACCTAACTCTTGACGGACATGTGTACATAACACTTTCATCTAGAATATCTTATAGGAATCCATCATACAATGAATTTACCTGGTATCACGATGCAGTTCTGGTCAAGTCGTAATTAATGCTGTATACCGGGACATTTTCGCTCTGAAAAAACGTTTGCCCAATTCGTCAGAATAATCCATATTCGCCCAGTATTAATGGCGCCCTTCCTCATTTCTCTGCATGTTTTGTTGTTTACTATTGTTTGCTGAAATGATCAATTACATATCATTATGGCGGGCGAAAAAGGCGAACATTTTTAACTGCAGCAAAGATTTTCCGTGTCCAGAATTGAAAAGTGTCAAAGCAAAATCACACACTTGCAAAATCTTGAATAATATCCGCCTTTATGCCTACACCACATAAAACTCCACACAAATATAGAATTGAATAAGGCAATCATAAGATGACAATTTATTATAATGACATCATGACACAAACTGTGAAAATGATGTTTACTGTCAATTTATATCCTTAGGTGGGGATTCATCAGAATTACGCCACACCAACACATATATATATAGATCACAAAACAAACAATATTAAAAGGGTGGCATGTAAGGGTGGGTTTTTCAATAAGGCAAATTTTGTATAAATTTCTAAAAAGATGCTGCCACAAAATGGCGCCGTTGAAAGAGGCCTACAGCCAATCAGATTGTAGCGTGGGATGTTATCCTATCAAAAACCTCAAAACAACGGAGGCACCAAGAAGGGGGATCGGCACCCTAATGGGGCTATGTTCGTAGCAACCTATTAACAATACCTGTCAAACAGTCTAATGGAGGGTTGATGTGTCGCGACATAAAATCAGCTATGTATATAACTTGCATTTACTTATAACTCAAAACTACCAATTATAGTTTCCTCAGCTCTTGCCTCTCCAGTCTTCTCTTTCCTTTTGGCGGTGCGTCTCTCCTTGCTCTCGTTTTCATTTGACTTTAGCTGTTTCGAGGCTGAAAAAGAACCAGAGTAGCGCAAAACAAAAACTAATGATATTATTGATAGAAAAAAAGAAGAATGTGCAATGTATATACAGTGGTGACTAGTTATACTGCCACGATTTGTCCAAAGAAATTTTGGCGTTATAAAATTGTTAGGCAAATAATTCAGGGAAACGTCTAAAGAAATCCTTAAGAATAATAACTAATGAGACCTTGAAATATGTTGGCGGTAGGCGAGGTAGCAAATGGAATCAGGGACATTATATCGAGGTTTTACAGTGATTTAAATACCATTGACTAATCAAGAGGCCTGCACCAGCGACATTGTTTGACCTATGAGATATGGTGCAAAATTGAAAAACACATAAGACTATATATGAATTTGTAACGTGTTAACTATGTTAGATTATACAGAAATCGATAAATAATAATAGACATAACTGTTATACCTACAGATTATACTGTATTTCTAAAGTAAGTTTATTTGTGTTAATTAACTCAAGCTACCTACTTTATCCTAAAACATTGTAATCGAAGCAAATGATCAACCACAAAAGATTTCTTCCGAGAGCACACATAAACAAGATTTTGATGATCTAAGACAGCCAGTAAAATCAATCAGTGAACGTCTAAATACATACCCTTTTATTATTATTGGAAAGAAAAGTTCTAAGGTGATTTACAAATTAGCAAGTATATTTGTATCTTTGATGATTCGTGTCTCAAGGTTTTGTCCTTCAGACTTGAAGGCAACAACAGAAATGTGATTAATATATAAATAGAAAAAGGAGCATAGTATATTTACCAAACAAACCCTTCTCTGCGATTTTAGACCATGCTCATTTTCGGAAGTTACCAAGGATTCATAGCGTTTGCTTTCCTTTAACTGTCCGTTCAGTTATATGAAACCAAAAGGACAATGGCAGTCAACTCACTATCTAACCCATATGTCAAACGTGAATTTAATTTCATCATCGTTAACTGTAAAAAAAATAACCTGCCAGCTTCTCGTGGTCCAGGAATGAACTAGTAACGTTTGATTCACTCCTCCAGAAATTGTTTCATGTATCAGAATTTGTTGATAGATTCATACCCATGAACTACTTAGCCAGGGTTTCCTTCCTAAGAGGTTAAGTTCTACGCTAAAGGGAATATTACAGTTGTCATCTTGACCTGATTTCATTATTGAAGATCATTTTCGCTTGTGAACTACACATATCCTTGATTTCACGAGAAACACAATGTCCTTTGCACCAGGCTTTGCTTCTGGTTTGCAGTTGTGGTTTATGCTGTTTTCGTATGTTTTTGTATCTTGTATTTTTTTATTGGTGTAATCTTCTTACCAATTTTGATATCCAAATTTGCCGACACTTCGGTATTGCTTTTCTAACAGTCAACTAGTTGCGGATCACCAGTCTAGGTGAAGTTATCCAGTAAGTATATTAGTTACACGGATTTTTGGCAGGGTATACGGGATGGTATGACCCTAAAGGGTTTCGTATTTCCTGAGGCCGATA